>JADFUC010001485.1:0-116486 GCA_019722365.1 Lithospermum erythrorhizon
AAGTTACGTATTGCTATCTGAATGCAATATCCAAATAGAGTTTAATTTTAAAATTAAATTCCGAAATTAAAATAATTAATTCTAAAGCTGACGTGGGTCAAGAATAATTGTTTAAATATCTAACATGACTTAAATTCATGTTAGAAATGCAAATAATCATTCCGTTAAATCCATGGATCGAGAATTAAATGTAGTAAATCTAGAGTAAATCTCGATCGAGGATTCAGATTGATATAAATGCAGTAAATCTAGAGTACTAACATATAACGTTTTATGTTGCAGAATAAAGCTCTCTGTAGGTACCTAATTCTAATCAAATCCTCTATGGATCGAGAATTAAACTTTAATCCTAATACTTATTAAATTCATGTTAATATTAAATTTCAAACATATTAATCTACCCAAATCATGCATGGTCGAATTAGCAGTTTTAATATGTAATAAATTCATCGAATCCCAACAATTTTAATTCTCTAACAAATTAAGAATTAAACGGGATCCCAACATCGTCAAGTATTAAGTGGTCCGTTTGATAACCAACCGAACCGAATCAAATACGAAGTTCTAATTTTACGAGCCGACTAACACTGAACGAGCGAAATCAATTATAATTGAATTTGGAATATCAATATATTAAGTCAAGCTGAGACAATAGTTTAAAAAAGACTTAATTGAGTCAGACGACAATTTTACCTCTACTCTCTTATATATATATGCATCATATATTAAACAAATAATACTATAGCAATAAATAAATAATAAATATTATTAATAATAATAATACATATGATTACTAAAATATATTATTATAATAATAATGATTATATCATATATAATAATTATAATTATAATTATAATTATTAATTTATAATGGAATTATTAATCAAGTTACAATTATCATAACTATTATTATTATAATTATTAATTATTATAAATATTAATTATTACATATAATTATTAATATTATTATAATTATTAATTATTATCATAATTTTAATACTTAATATTATTTAATATTATTATTATTATTATTATTATTATTATATAATAATTATTATTATTAATTATTATAATTGGATTTATCATAATTATTATTATTATCTTGTATTATTATTATTATTATTATTAAATATTAATATCATTATTATAATTATAATTATTATAATTATATAATTATAATAATTATAATTATATAATTATAATAATTGAGTAATTATATAATTATAATAATTATACTTATATAATTATATTAATTATATTATATAATTATAATAATTATAATTATATAATTATAATAATTATAATTATATAATTATAATAATTATAATTATATAATTATAATAATTAATTATTCTTATTCTTATTATTATTTATTAGTATTATTAATATTATTATAATTATTTTCATATTATTATAATTGTTTTTAATATTATTATTTTGTTATTTTTGTTATTGTTTTTAATATTATTATTATTATTATTAGTATTTATTATTATTATTTTTGATTTTATTATTATTATTTTATTATATTATATTTGTTTTATTATTTTTATTTTTTATTATTCTTTTGTTATTATGATTATTATTGTTATTATTGTTGTTGTTTTTATTATTATTATTTTTATTATGATTATTTTTGTGATTATTACTATTGTTATATTATTAGTGGTATCATTTTGATGATTATTATTTTTAATATCATTATGTTTATTTTTTGTTATTATTATTATTATTATTATTCTTATTCTTATTATTAATATTATTATTATTTTATTATCATTATCATTATCATTATTTTATTTTCATGTTTATTGCTTTCTATTATTAGTATTAATGAGGATGTTTGTATAAGAAAATTATTTATAGGCATGAATTTAGACTTTATCACTTCGACAGAGAAAAATTAAGTTAAGAATTTTAAGTTAATATTTGTTAAGAATTTTGATAAGAACTTAGTTCATTCAATCCTTAAAATATTTAGTTATCAAACAAACTTAATAAAAAAAATGTTGAATTAATTAAGTTTAATGATTTTAACAAATAGGCCCTAAATCTCACATAAATTAAGTCTTCACTAAGTTAATCTTCAGTCCGAAGACTTTATTAAGGATCGTGACATGCAAATTATGTCACAATAAAGCCTAAATAAGTTAACCATCCTACAAGTCACTAAACGTAGCAGTGGATCGTGGATCACATGAAATACAAAGAAGTCCCTTTAAGCACCGATCATCCTTCAAAAATCCCTCAAACGATACGGATGACGACTCATGACCACAAATTGGTCTTAAATGCAAAGTTCAGTAATAAGTCCGAACACGGTTAATCACAAAATCTAAACATGTGTAGGGGATGAGGTTAATCAGACCAGCATGCATTCAAATCACATCAAAAGAAACTCCCATATACAACCTGCTCATTCAACAAATCGGATAAGAGAGCCGTTATAAAGTGGAGCAAAGACATGCCTAAAATAAAATGTGAAGACTAACCAACACTTGTTGGAAAATAAGAAGATTCCGAGTTTAACTCACACCTACTACGTATGTATCTCGCTCGGCGGGCACCAGACATCGAAAATTTATTAAAATAATAATTAAATTGATTAAGCCGAACTAATCAAATTAATTAATAATCGAGCCACTTAAAATGTCATTGCTGACTGATTAGGGTTCTCGACTAAAACCATACGCTTAAATCAAAACCTCGATCGAATAAGTGGTTCCCGGAATTAAGCCCCCGAAATTAATCAAGTAGGTAAATAAGCGGCTTTTTACATTAATTAACCCTGCTTTTAAATTGAAATAGGTTCCTAAGAAAATACTCTAATTAAATGTCAACTAAAATCAATGCATTCAAAAATCCTCAATTTTATTGATTAAAAATCGCCATAGCACCAATGAACATTCCGGAAGCCACGTGGCTCAAAATGAAGGTCTTAGAAATTATCTGGATATGAGACAGGAAACACGCTACTAAAGCCACTGCCTAGTCATCAAGATCATCATCAAGGCCGAACGCTTCCACCTTCACTTCAACATCACTAACAACAACATTAAAATGTGCAGTATGCTAGAAGCTGTGTTAAACACTTGCTTACTATCACCAATACATCTTCACGCCGAGTCATATCTCAAATCAAGTCCACCGGAGACGGTAGGCTCTCTAAGTTACAAAGCCCCACCGCATGCGAAGTCCCACCATCAACACTAACTACTATGTCGCAAACGCTTGCAATAAGTCCATCAAGTCTAAAGTAGACCAGATCAAATCCAAGACCCAAGATCAAGTCCAATACAACCAATAATGCATACTGCTGGGCGCCTTCCTCGGCTCGACCATATCCATGTCCGCACTGCTCATTCCATCAAGCATTCATGTCACATATCCAAATTTCATAACAGAGTTACCATATCCAACCCGAATCTGAAAAAAACAAAGTCAAGACGAGCTCATACTAAGCTCATATCAAGCTCAAGTCAATAAAGCAATCTCGCACATCTCATACTTCCGCTAAACGCTAGTGGACTCATAGTTTGGACAATGTTCTCTTCGGGATTTGATAAAACTCGCATTAATCGAGAAATTTTCCCTTACAATGGGTTTTATTTTGTACCCCTCATAAATAATACAAATTTTCATGCTATTAAATTTGAAGTAAAATATTTTAGAAGATTCATAAAAAAAATTTGATGAGTATATATCCGAAGTAAATATATTGAATGTAATTTTGTATTAACGTGATCTATTTATTAAAATTTTAATAATATGTTATGTATTTGTCACTACTAGAAAACAGGCCAAAGGTGTCGCCCGATAGTGACACCCTACCGACGCCATGAAGCGCCTGTCGCGTAGTTGTCGCAGATATGACCGACGCCTAATTGGCGACACTCAAATCTCATACCCCATACGAAACCGACACTACATGTAGATAACCACGGCCCATGAAGTTCGGGCTATACCGACACCAATAATCGACGCCATATAACATTTTAATTTCTTATTGATTATTTTTATTACCTACACTTTACCGACACTTTGTGGTTATAATTTAATTTTGAATTATTTATTACCGACACTATACCACACTATACGTAATTAATATTATTTTGGATTTATTTTATTATCGACACCCCATGCATACCATACATAGTTTATAATAATTGGCCAATTTGTCAAGACGACACAAAACCAACACCGCATTTGGACATAAACCCGACGCCACCCGACACCATGCTACCGACACCACCAGAATTTTCCAAAAATTTACCTAGATAAGCCGCAACATTTCCAGAAACCAAGCCGCAAATTCACAATAATAATACCCAAAAACAGGCAAACAACATACAAAAAATATAAAAACAATATAAACATCAAACAAAATATCAACATAAACATCAAACAAAAAAATAATAAATACAAAATACTATCTAAAAAAAATGAACAACAATATAAAGCACTAAACAAAATTAATAACACAAACAATATCCAAAAATCATCAACATAAACATTAAATACTTTTTCTCTTGATAATTCTCACAATAAAAACGAAATGAATAACATTATTATGAAGATAAAAAATTGTAGAGACATAAAAAATCGTAAGTGTAAATAAAATTAAACAAAATAATTAGATAGACATAAAATGTAACAAAATAATTACCTCAAACAATTTTCCCGCTTAAATGAAACAATATAAAAAAGGTTAAGATCATAAATAATTAGATATCTAATAAAATAATTAATTCTCAAATAAATTTCCTACAAAAGAAACAATTAAAGAAAGTTAGTAGTCATTATTATAAAATTAAACAAACAATAAGTAAATTATAATCGAGGTTGAAATTGTGAAAGTTAAAATGTAAAAAATATAGTGATTACATAGATTGTGTTGTTTATATAGCTGAAGCGGGCCGAAGTCTCCAAATTTAAGCTTCATCGACTCCCATACCGACACTGCATCGACGCCTAATGTAAAATATTTTAAAATTCCCGCATTTTATTTTGGGCTGAATCAAAAATTTGGATACCGACGCTACCCGACACTATACCGACATCATATCATCAATATAATTGCAATTTACCACACCTAACCGACACATAATCAAACCATTCCTTCTCGCATAACGCTACAATTGGATTATGTTATGCTTACTTAACACACGAACATTCAATAGCCCCGAGTAATATGAAGTGAACGAATACCATACTACTACACCATTATCATATACTGTTCTAAACACAAAAAACTTAATCGCTTTTATGGAAGGAATAAGACTTAAATGGAATATCGATAGCTTTTCATTTTCAAATTCAGAAAACCATACAAATAATCGCCCGAAACAAATAGTATTTTCAACATTTTGAAACTCAAGTGAAATGAAATATTTTAGAAGTTTTACCAAAGATCGATTATTACACTAAAACTTGCAAATAAAAAACAAGGATCATAATTCTCTCCGAGGCTTCGCCTCACTAGTATTATCAGTTCTAAATAGCCTTCCTCCGAGTCTAAATCATTATCCGGTAGTCCGACGATACCGTGAAGCATCACTATCGCCCCGTCCGAATCATCTTCGTAACAAATTGAATATCCCTTCCGCAACGACAAGCCAACATCGCTCGATGGATCCACTAGAACAGCAGCTGTTGTTGCTCCTCTTGAAAGATGTCTTCAGATTTAAAGTTTTACATCAATATTTTCCTATATGAGTCCAATCAACTAGGCTTCTAGCATTCGCCTTCATTGCAACACACCAATCGCTGAGTGCTCTCTACTACCGAGACGTAGCCAAGATAAGATACTTGTCATGTCAAGGATGCTAGATAAATGGTCATCCTTTGAGGTTTCATTTTGTGTTTGATTTGAACCATTCCGTCTCTGATGTTTGCATCCACCCGCTTGTGTCAAACCAATAACACTTGAAGAGTAGAACTTTATCACATAAGCAGTCGCACGACAATTTCCAAATCTCTTCTACGACCCCTTACAATAATCAAATATGGTCATCATCATCGTAGCTAGAACCTTTAACACACTCCGCTATTGTGCGTTTGTTACTTATCACCCCGCCTAATGTCAAAGTAGTACCTATTGGACGTAGAATAGCCCTTGTACCGCTTTGATTTCGCAGAGTCGGCCCACTTGCAAGCGCCCCGAAAGCGCCGCAAGTCGTCTCCATATTATTCCGTATAATTTATCAGGTGAAACCATTTGCATCGAATTTAATCCCACGCCGTGATTTATTTGTTCCTTCGTCAAATGAGGCTGCAACTCTTCAATCAAATCATGGTACATCCAACGATATAAGTTATTTGTTTAGTTAACGACATAATAATTTCTATACCCATTTGTTATTGAACATTAAATATACACTTACCGAACGTATTCACAGATTTCCTAAAGGCTGCATAAAAATATACGTAGATGCGCTTATGGCGATTGTTCAAGGGTCATGAAATATCGGGTGTTTCACTTCAAACGTGCTCACTCTCGGTAACGAACACTTGCAAAGTAGTCGTTGCCTGGGCATTTGGTACATCGCGCCGCCAGACGATTTAAGTCTTCTAACTCCTTCCTCGAAGTACATTGAATGTAAGTTCAAACTCCTTGACTAAATACGCTCTATTATCAACCTTCAACACGTGCCTTTGTCTTACCATTTTCTTCAATCCCCCCAAGAATCCGCAAACATGTAAAAAGGTTGGCTTATATAATTAGATAGATGTCCAAAGAATCAAATATATATTACTTGCACATCCATTTATACCGCATGTGACCTCCATTAAGTCATTTCCATAAGGCAATGTATTATAGTGCTCCATCACATCAAAAGAATGTTGGTGGGAATATTGTCTTCATCTTACAAATTATCTCTAATAATACATGTATGCAGCTCCTCCACGATCCCACATTAAGAGTCAGTTGATGAAATATCGCGAAAGAAAAACACCACTGCTATTTCGCTTCCCATAATTTTATCGGGCAAGACATGACGAAGTCCGACAGAAGTACCAAGACACACAAGCACATCGACTTTTCACCGCCGAAGTTCCATTTCGAGCACATCTCGAAATGTCAGTTGCATCCATCGTAATTTGAGGCGTACAACCAACTCCTAAACTCTTCAGAGCCGTTAGTGTATACAAAGCCCTTGGTTTCTCTTTCCTCGTAAATGGGGTCCGTGATCTTTTGGATGAAGCTGATGAGGGTGCTTTAACTCCGAATTGCAAGCTCCTGGCCGAGATACTGGGGCTGAATGGACGCCGACAGCCCGCATTTAGTCACTACCGACTCTGCCTAGACGACGAATGCAAGAATCATCTACAGCCTCCCATAGGCCCCCGGAACATCGTTGTCACTGGGCTACCCGATTCTTTCGAGGCCAAGAAGCTCGCATTTCGCACTCAAGCCTCGAGCGCCTGTTTCTTCGCCTCGATTCGACAACCGAGCTGACATCTCAAGGGCCGGAGCTGTTCCGGCGTGACTGTAATCCATCATCTCACCGCTGTATAACTGCCTCCTAGCATCCGGCCTTTCTCCAAACCCGACTGGCTGTGCCGAAATCAGATCCACAAAGGCCTTGTCCCACGGAGCCTTTAATGATCCAAGTCCGGCCTCAGATTTCGCTTAACAAGACCGCGTACTTATCTTGCAATTTATACAAACATAAAAATGAAATATGGGTAACGTATAAAAATATATTAAAAAACGCTTAAATTTAATGTATAAAAATTTAAACTTACAAAGCAGCCTCAAGCTTGTAGAATTCCCCTCACGGGTTCGCTCTGGCCGCCTTGTCCTTCTTCTCTTATTCAGATCGAGACGAATGTTCAACGGCGAAGCGATTCCATTCCACCCTCAACACCTAAATGGAATTAAAATACATAGTTAATAACCCGTCAATATTGAAAAAAAATTTAATAAACCAAATCCAAACTTACCTCATCACGGGAGCCTCGTGAAGCCCCCTGCCTCCCCTGTGGATCAAGCCATGAGCTCCATCGTGCCCGCCTAACCGAGTCACGCTGTTCTGGCTGGTTCTTTCCGGGAGACGACTGGCCGGGTCATCCCACACCCGCACGCACATACCCCCACACCGCAGGTCCTCGGATCCAGCTGGGCACGGAGTCCTGGGCGCGAGCAGAAGGATCGGTTTACCCTCGCGCTCTCGCAGCCAGACAGGTTTCCCTTGTAGCAAGCATCTCGCCACCTCTCTGCTCGGCCTCCCATACCGGCCCGGCATATGAAATGCTCCCTCCCCGAATCTCATATCGATCCTTCCGAATAAATACAAAATTGGGGTTAGTCTAATTTCACAATTCGAAATCACATAACTTTTATATTTAAATACTCTACCAAAAAGCATTCCATATGCCATCCTTCACGCCTCGGGATTCACATCTCACAGAATAGGCTACAAATCTTCGATTCGTTCCTTATTTCGTCACGATTTAATCTTTCACCCCTAAATTCCCAATGCTCCTAACATAAACAAACAGATTTAATTTAGATACAAATGATAAATATAAATATTAATATGACAAACTCAATAAATAAAATGCACTACGCTCCCTCAAGACGTAGCAATCCATCCTCCCGGTCCCGCATCGAGATGACGGGTTTATCGGCCCACGCACTGACCGCTACTCCGGATCAGGTTCATAAGGTCGCCGCCACCGACTCCCCGACCGCCAACAGAGTCTTCCTCGCTTCATCAAAGATCGGGCCACAGGATTTACAGCGCCGACTATCGCCTGTGGGCGTGTTTCGCAGATAATACCGACTAGTCATGTGCCGGGCGATTATGGACGACGGAAGTCGCAGCTTATCGCCCCGGGGTCCAAAGTAGCCTCGCTTGGCATGAGGGGCGCGACGTTCTATCATGCGGCCGGGAGGATTATCCCTATGCCTCTTCGCCGACCGGCCTCTCTCCCCGCCGTCTGGCTGTGACACTTTCTTCGCCTCGAGTTTTACCGCCACGGTGAGCTATAAACTCAGATTTTGAAAATTCAAATTTATCAAAATTAAAACAAAATCAATTCAATTCGAATCAAACTAATTCGTCCACCTAAACATTCAAACTCAAATCTAATTCAAACAACATTTCGATCTACTTCAAACAACATTCAAACTAATACTTTATCAATTCAATTCAAATTCACCCGATTTAATTCAAATATAATTCAAACTAAATTCAAATTCAATTCAAATACAATTCAGCCTCCCAATTCACCCAACATTCAATTCTAATTCAATGCAATTAAACCAAATAAATCCAATTCAATTAATTCAATTCAATCGAACATTTAAACCGAATAACCAAATATTCAATTCTAATCGAAACAAATTAACAAATTAAAACAAACAACCAAATTAAATTCATTCCAATCCAACCAATGCATTAATCTAATTCAATCCAACATTCAATCCAACTAACATTAATTCAATTCAATTCAATTTAAAATAAATTAAACCAAATAAATCCAAATATTCACCTCCCAATTCAATGCAATTAAACCGAATAAATCCAATTCATTCAATTGAATTTAATCAACTAATTAAATTTATACTAATACTACAATTAAACCTAATTATACAACAACTAATTAAAAAACAATAAACAAAAAATGAATTAAAAGAAAATATAGATCATAATTAAACACATAATAACAAACAATTAAAAATACAAGTAATTATAAAAACAAACAATTAAAAAATTAAACGAAAAAATGAAAAAAACAAAAAGAAAACGTATTTTTCCGCGGGCAAGGGCCGCGCGGACGGTCGCGGCCGGGCGGTGGCGCGCTGAAACGGAGTTGATTGACGGGCGGGACCGCAAGGGATGGGTAGGGGTTGGGGGTCTGATGTGATTAAAAAAACGACATTTTTTTATATATATATAATGAATATATCGTCGGTCCTTGCCTGTGATAAATAATTAATTTTGATTTTTTAAATTAAGAAATTTCCCGACACCACACCACATCAAAAGGCCCAAATAAAAAATTTAAACGGGCCTTTAAAACCGACATTTAATCGACTTTACCGGCTACCTGGCTGGTGTCGCATTTCGCCTCGACACCATAAGGCCTGCTTTCAGAGCTGCCAGACATAATAAGATCAGAGTTTCTTTATTTAAATCCATTATAAGAACTCAGAGTCGTGTGTCTTTTTTGCAAATAATACTCATAGTAACTAATCTTATTAGTTCCTTAATTTTGACTTGAAAATTAAGCTTCATAATTTGGGATTAAGGTAGTAATTTTTACAATGGAAAAGACGGAAGAAGCCATTGAAGACTATTCTCATCATTCTCTACAAGTAACGCAAACTACCCAAATAACAAAACCATTAATTGGTAGTGTACGTACACCTTACCATTTGCACAACTTGGATTTAAATAATTGTCGAACGAAATTAGTTTGACCTTTCCTTGATCCCTCATTCAACAGTCCTTAACCTCGTACTAAGAATAGTTTTATTAATTTAAAATAAAAAGATAATGAAATATTATATAGTTCATGTATGATTGTATAGTCCTATATATTTCAAATACTAAACAGTTGTTTAATTGGATTTTCCAATATTAAAGGTAACAAATTTTATAACTAGATCGACGAAGTGTATAACAATGATTGTTTATTTTAATTTTCCTTTATTAAAGTTAACAAATTTTATAACCATATTGACAAAGTATATAACAATAGTTAGATTAACATTTTAGTAATAAAATATATTAAAACACTAATAGTTGATATAGTTTTAACAAAATATTATACTCTCTTGCTTCACTCCTAAAAAATTATCTAATTTTGAATTTTGAAGATTGACTTTATAAATTTTATATTTAGACATTTTCTCATAAGTCGTATGATATTAGCTAATCTAATTGCCCCCTGAACTATCTTGTAATTTTCATGCGGCCCTCTCTGAGGTTTCCAATCCTAGCTTGGCTACTCCCAAAACTTATTTTTTACATTAAAATATACGAAAGTTCATTTGATACGAGGACAAAGAAGGAATTACATAGTTATTAAAATTTTGGGACATATTTTAAAATAACCTAACATGTGAGAATCTTTTATAAACCCCCACCCAACTTCTTCATCATCAACTTCCCCCAAGATAAACTTTCTTACATATATACAAATATTTATATATGAGAATTAAATATATATATAGAGTCAATTTGTTAAATTTAAAAGTGGATTTTTTTAGATTGGAAACTATCGCTTTAATTTTAAACTTAAGCTCCTCGAATTATTAGTTCCTTTCGTGGATGTCCTATCACCTATTATTTCAACTTTAAACAACAAAATAACTACTTTACCCCTAACACTAAACTAAAGTATAGGGGGCAGATTTAAAATATTTTACATAATTAGAATAAAACCCTACCACTTTGTTTTTTGACATGCCATACCCTACCCCCACCCCTTCCCCCTAAACGTTCCCCCTAAATTTTCACCAACCACAAATTTTTTCTTTGACAGAACCTTATCATGACACTTTAGTTGGATAAGACACAAATCCTAATTGAACTAGTCTTCCTTCAATTTCTATCCTATCACGACACAAACTATTAGGCTCACATTGGGATTTTATCTTTGGACAAAGTCCTAATAAAAATCAAACTATCTTCTTTAATTAAACTGAACTAGCTCATGAAGTTTATCTAGAACATTCTAGAATAATCCGATGTCACTATATATGTGGGGTCTTCTAGGCTCAGATAATAACAACATTATTAATAATTACAATCATCTAGATTAATTATTATAATTTATATGGTAAGGATCTAGCAATCCTCCATAATCTTGATATTAACATGAGAACCAATAAGTAAATAAATTAGTTCGTTCGAAGGCGTTGTTTATGAAATCTCATTACTCAACTAGGCAAGTCGATTTCTTACACAATTGTCACATGGGAATAATAAATGAATTGGATATAGATTGAACTGTTGAACCACTTCAATTCGTATACATAATCATATTTATTATTCCAACACTAAGTTCCAACCACTTCTTTCTGAAATTCTTTAAACTTTTTTTAAAAGCTTCTTTTTATGTCTTAGTAGATATACATAATCATATCTACATAAGTGATTAGTGAAAGTGATGAAGTATGAGAAACCCCCTCTAGCAGGAGTATTCACTGGTCTTCATACATCATTATGTATTATTCCTAATAAATCAGTTGCCCTTGCACTTGTTCCAGTAAAAGTTGACTTGGTCATCTTACCTAGAAATCATGATTCATATTGATCATATGATTCATAATAACATGTGTCCTAATCCGTGATGCCATTGGTAAGTCGGCTTTAAGTCATTAGACGTATTCCGCTTTATATTTTTGTTATATGTCTCGTCTCTTCTTTGTATCTAAAACATAGTGACCGTTTTGAAGAGATTGAAATACCATATAACTCTTTTTCGTGATATTTCAATTATAGAGAATGAAAAATCATCTTTATTTAACCACGAAACATAAATTATGTTCCTACTCAAAGAAGCAACAAAATAGACATTGTTCGGAAAAAGTATTATTCGAGACAGTAAAGATAAATATGAGTACTACAACCAGTGTCAAGCACCCATGTGCCAGGATGTGAGGTAGCTTGAGTTATAACATAAATAAATAATGACCACATCACTCTTATTTTCTGCCATGTATTTCTTACACTTTCTTTTTGAATATTCAAGAGCTCCACAATAATGACACTTATAATTTCTCTTAGAATCTTTTTGAGGAGCCTTATGGGTAGATCTAGATGTAGGCTTAGAAGCCTTTGTCATAGATATAAATTGATTCTTATTCTTTAACTGTTTCTTGTTTAGGACTACCAAAATAAAAAAGAGACTTTAACCTTCTAAAAATTCTGTGAAACATTAACTATCATACCATACAACTCAGAGAGAGACTTGTCAAACTAGTGCATGTTGAAATTGCTTAACAGACAGGCAATTATCTCAAAATCACATCCACGGACATCTCGTTCGAAACTGGTGGTGCAAAAGAGGCTAATCATCATCTTAATGTCATGAGGACTCATAAGTTGTTCATTGCCCACCTTACAGTCAGGGCATAAACAATGTCGTACCTCTCATTGTATGCCTTCCTATGGAACAACTTTTCCAACTGGCGATAAATAGTGTAAGCATAAACATTTTCGAACTGGATCTAAACATTTTCGAACTAGATCTGTAGTGTCATTTGAGGTTTGTTCATATTTCAGCCCAAACATTATGATCATTTTGAGACTAATAGAGAATTTGGTTGTTAAGCACATATTATCTTATCTCATGAATAAGTGTAACCGTTTACTTCGAACAACCAATTGTCAGCACAACTGTTAGTAACACTATGACTGACTATACCTCGAAGTAAATAATAAACAACAATACTGAAAGTAAAAATACAACAATCTGGTAACCCAGTTCGGTGTCAATGTAGCACGTAGGTCTGGGGGACAACTAGCAAAGTGAAGGATTACACTACGATATGAGAATTAAAAATAAGGACTTATATGAATGCTCTCCATTCTTCTACTCTCTATTCTACTCATATCCTGATGACAAGTCCAGGCTCTCCCTGACTTCTAGACACCTATCACTTGGCGTCCATGATACTCTCCCAGGTATGTATTCTTATCTTGGTAAACAATAACAAGTAAGACTATTGTAACAAAGTGTTATATGATTAGGCTGATATGAATCTAAAGGAGTTTTTATAGAGTAACTCCGACATTCGGCCTACAAACACAAGAATAAACTCTCAAAGTGTTTTCCTTACAAGAGCGATGCAAAGCGATATATGCAAAGTAGCAATTACGGTGAAGTTTGATTAGGTCTCCACATATAAAGGTCTTTACATAGTTGTAGACACATCCAAGTTTATGGTAATAACTCCCATAAACAAAACTTTCCATCTTGAAGATAATCAATGCACTCGATCTTTTCTTCTTGAGCAAGACGTGTGAGAATCTTCTTACTTGAGGTCCAAGAACTTCTTTTTCTATTATATTAATAAACATATTTCTTTAGATCTTCTTCATAAAAGGAAACAAAATCTCTTTGAAATATCTACATCTTTCTCGGTACATTTGCCAACAAGCTGCTAGTAGCCGATTAGTATGACATCTCGAAATACTTGGACAATCTCCATGCACTAACAAACTTCCCCTTTCGATAAGTTTTTCGTGACAAATATCTTGAGAACCTCACACATCATAATATAGAGTATATATCCGCAAATGATAGAAAGATAACGTATATAACCGCAAATACAATCAAGATGAACATAACACATAACATAAACCAAATGTCAGTACAAGTGTTAAAGAAATATGGCTAAACAGGTGCCAAAATAAAAGTAACTAATCTTAGCTAACGTCGCGCGGGGCCGAGCCAAAATAAACCATAAGATTCTTCATCCGGACTATCTCCCCCTATTTGTCCCAAAAACATAGCCATACAAAGATCATTCTTGGGAGGCTTCACATGTATACCTTGCAACAACTTGGGGGGCGATAATTGAGAAGTGCAGGAGAGACGGACCCCAACAAATGCACCAAGCTGTGACAATATGGAATGTCACCGGACTCAGTTATCTTTGCATAGGAGACTTGGATATGCAATCGGCTTCAACATAGCATGGGATTGAGCATGCTGAACAGTCTGATCAAATATGAATTGCCCAAAGTTGAAGGAGGCTCATGTGCCTATCATGTATAAAACTCTGGCCATGGTCTTAGACATACTTGTAGTATGTGTTGTAGGTACCCAATTTACTACTCCCACCTTATGTAGTACGACATATTTAAATCTTAATCTAGATGAGATATTTGTCCTTTAGTAGGCAAAAGCATCCAATAGCACCCCGATCCAACTCTTTCACAATCAAAGCGATTTGGAGATTGTACCGATTCGCCTCCCGGTGAATTTCTAGAAATACGCATTAATAATATCGGGCGAGAAATCAACAGTGTAGTTTTAGAGTGTTACCTTTTTAAAATTTGCGCTCTCAAAATCATCAACATCATCTGTCATGTTACAGATGAACTCCCTCACAAGCTTGGGATAGTCTGAGTCCAACTTCGCCGATAGTTGGCATGACTCACGGCACCTTCGAGGAATGCGTATGTCGGCATTCTTAGCGAAGTAACTTATCGGCTTGACATCTTACGCAGCTTAATCCTTCTACTAGCCACAAACCTTCACTTGGCCTTCTCCTCTTTAGAGTTCAGAGACACATTCTCAGTGGAAACAGCAGCCACATTCTTGGGTACCCTCTTGTTCCCTACTACGGACATGTTCGTTGGCAGGCTTACCATGGCTTTCTCCTGCTTGAATTTATCCGCAGTACAAAATATCCTCACTTGTTGATGTTCGAGGGAGCCATTCGTCATAGGCAGGTAGTTTATACAACGGCGACGCTTGCTCCACGAGCCCCGCCAATTCTCAGCGGTTAGTTATTCAGCCACCAGCGTCATCTCTTGCACTCTCGGTCTGCGGCACTTTCGTGTTTTTCACTCTTGCCCTCCGCGCTCTCACTTGGCTCTTTCTTCCTTGCCGATTTTTCTTAGGCTCGGAAGGTTCTCACAGTATCGGCCACCACTCTTGTGCTTCACCCCGACTTCTTCTTTTTCATGAACAATATCTTGAGGGAACCTCAAGTTACATATCAACATTAGCGCGTGTCGGTAACACCTTCGCAGCAATTGGATGCATCGCTTTCTTAACAAACTAGCGGCATCAACACCCGGTGTTATCAACACTTAGTGTCCACATCCTCTCTTCCGGCGGTCAAACCATCGGTGCCCGGTGACGCAGGCGCATCCATTGATATCATACCGTCACGGCATCCTCCATAGCGTCACGACACAAGGAGTAACATTCTCAACCATTACAAGGTCATTGATAGTGTGAATGAGAGTTCGTCTACCCTCATCTCCCATTATGGGAACACTTTCCTTCAACCCATCCATAGTGTCCTTGACACTTGGATCAACATACTCATCCATGTTTTTAGCACTTGGTTTTTTACCAGCATTAGTCACAATGTCATCATCACTTGACACATTTACACTCCCTCATTTAAGGTTATCAATACAACACCACGTCACACCCAGTAGCCAGCGAGAAACAATCGAGGGCTCGCTTGAGTCTTACCCATCAGTCGGCAGCACTTGGGTTTCTTGTTATGCTTTGATAGATTTGTAGCATCAACACCACGAAGAGTCACCAACTCTTTATTCAAAAATTAGACAATTTTTTTTCTCGATACCAACTTGCATGAGTGGGAATTTCATCACATGTGACCCATCCCGCTCAATATCGTAAATGCCCATTTGCTTTCGGAATTCCTAGGTTTAGGGTTATCGATTTCTCGGACATTGGTGTAATCAACCCATGGTAGATAAAAGTTGTGAATTAGGGGGGTTATTCCTTTCTTGTGTAACTTCATGACTAGTATCCTTAGGAGGAACACTCCTAATAGGGGTAGGATTAAAGACGATTCTAAAATTCCCTTTCATCTTCGTGGAAGCGAGGGGCTTTGACCCTTTCCTTCGTCTTCAACTTTCGTTCTTCTTTCACATTTCGGCTTCAACCTCCATGCCCGATGGTTCAACTTCTGCATCATCACATAGCAATTTCCTCCTGCTTAACTGCTTGTCTTTGGTTGCTTTACCCAAAGTGTTAATACCTCATCTGGTTCTTCTCATTGTCGAATTTAGATTTGATGTATGATTTGGGATGAAAGGAAAGTAACTGGGAGTGCTTTGGGAGTAAGAGTTTGTATTTGAAAAATAGAGCAAGTGAATTTTGGAAGAGTTATGGGTGGTTTTTGGATATTTGGTATTTGATTATATATGGTAGGTTAAACACAAAAATAAAAGAAGGTGGGCCAGTTAAGACAACTTCTCACCATAATTAATAGTCCGTAGGGTGCCTTTAACACGAGTTGACTCCTTCTTCGAGATTTTCCCGCCAGAATTAATTCACCATACTTCAAACATCCGGACACATACCCGAAGCGTGTACTTGACTTTCTAAATCTTAGGAAACGTCTACCCCATTTCTCCTTCCACCGGTGTAGCACTTGGTAACACCATCAAGCCATCATGAATGCTACGGCCTTCGATTTCTATTTATCAATGACACACACATAATCCAAAGAGATGATTAGTCTCAATGATTCAATTTGCATCTAGGCTTTAGTAAGAAATATATAAAATGGCGCTTATTAGTACCCTCTTGGCAAGTTTCTGTTGAAGTGATATCTTACTCGATAGGCTTTCTTACGCTATACGCACTTGATTTCTTGGATATGTTAATGGCACTCATGTTGTCAAATGGGGGTGTCATAGCAACACACCTTACTGACATTTACTCTTCAAGCATCGGCAACCCCGTCCACGAGTTGTGTACAACTACTACCGTCGACTATGTACGCTTTTAGTTGACACATAGAGCCGAATTTTGTTGCTTGTCGAACCATGACACACGATTGTTCCCAACAATGAAGCATCCACCAGAAGTGCTGTTTCTATCTTACGCAATTCCATTAATCAGGCGTCACAAAATTTCACAAAATTACTTTATTTTGTGTCAAAGGTATAGAAAGCCATACTCACGGTTCATTCACGTACTTGATAATCCTCTTCACTGATTTAAGTGACTTTCTTTTGGATATGCTTGAAATATAGCACACACACACAGTATGCAATATCGCTGCTTGGACATGTTTAGCGGTTGAGTCCTCTTGAACTTGGAATTCTCCGGACCAAACTTTTCTGAGGCCCATAGCATATTTAGATTGAGATATGAATATGCTATCTTTTTACTTGTTTGATATGAAGTCCCCGAAAGGTATAGCTCACCAATCATGCATTTCAAATTCGACTTCATCACATTGGACAAACTATTGTACTAGTTGAGTGCGATATTCACCGAAAATTATGTCATCAACATAGATTTGAGCAACACTAAGTTTGGAGTTTTCATATTTAATGAAAAGTGTTTTATCACATTCCTCACGAGAGGTATCCATTAGCCAATAAGAACCGTGTGAGTCTCTCATACCAAGCCTTGGGAGCTTGTTTGAGTCAACAAGGCATTTTTCAATGCTGTAGACATGTTGTGGATAACTATTATCAACAAAACCAGCATTTCGACATAGACTTCCCTCTTCCACAACCTTCATTAAGAAGCATGCAGCTTCACATCCATCTGGAAATAGCTTGATTTCATCAGCATGCAAGACTAAGCTTAATAATATGTTTATTCACAGCCCACGAGGAACAAATGTTTGTTCAAAGTCAACACCTTCAACTTTTGATTATCCTTGTGCTACTAGATTTGCCTTGTTTCTGATAACAACCCCAAGTTCATCTGACTTATTTTTGAATAGCCACGATGATATTGTGATCTTTGGATCTGAGCATATGTTCCCAAACATCATTCCTTTGGAATTGAACAAGCTCCTCCTGTATGGCACTTATCCAGTGTTCATCCATAAGTGTTTTAAATCGATATTTTGGACTACTTACGATGTAGGCGGCTTTCACCAATTAGTCCAACCATTTCCTGTAACCAACGGTTCCTTCCTTCTCGTTGTCACACGCTTCAAATACAGGTTGACCAATGATGTTGCCAGGGACCAAATTCTTTTTTGATTACGCTAGCGGTTGTATAGAATGGTTGTCACTCAGCATTGTTGTCCACACGGATTTCATACATTTGTGACCCCGGTTGTATTGTCAACACTGTTGTTGATAGCGAGGTGTACCAACACTCATCATCTTCACATGTTTCCAATCTTTGATCCGACACCTTCACATTCATGGATTCCGACAACTTTAGTTCGTTTATTGGTACATGATTCAATTTGTTCTGGAGTAGCCAAGGTATGTCGCCGTCACTTTTGACATCAAACTTTTGCCTAGATTACTTGATGCTTAAAATAGCACAAACTACCAAATATATGGAAATATTGAATATTTGGTTTTCCCCCCTCCATATTTTATAATTTGTGTTGTTGGTACCTAGTCGAAGGCTTATCAGATTATGGATGTGACACTCCGTGTTTATGGCCTCAGCCCAAAATTTGAGAGGAATATTTTTGGCATGTAGCATAACACGAGCCATCTCCTGAATAGTACGATTTTTCCTTTCTACAAATCCATTTTGTTGAGGTATAATAGGAGAGGAAAATTCACGAGTGATGCCTTGAATAGCACAAAATTCTGAGAACTTTGAATTTTCAAACTCCTTCCCGGCTTGATCGGCTCTCCTGATTTAGAACAACATCATTCTTTTTCTTTTTTGCAATAATTGGATAATCAACTTCTTAAATACTTTAAAGGTGTCTTATTTTTGTCTCTTATGAATTCTACCCATGTATGCGAGGAAGTCATCAACACACACGTAAAACATACTTAACTTTCCTAAAACGACTTCGCTTGCATGGGACCGGAATCATGAAAATGGGTGGTTCTAGTACGAGTGGTGACCATGTGTTTCAACTTTTGGTGGGAGCTCTTGGTCTATTTTTCAACTTGGCATTCTCCACTTTTGTTTATCTTTGAGCTCTAATCTTGGTCCCTGCGTACAACCTCTTTTTGATATAAGTTGTTGGATGTTCCTGTAATTGGTATGTCAAACTATGCATGACTGAAACATCTTAGCAGCTTCTTGCCTAGAAGCTTTTTATAGAGTCAGCATGTAATAATTTGTGAGCCGACCTAACACACTTTCATGACTGTTAAAAGTCATTTGTTGTGTGTTCCCATCCATCTTACTACGAGGAGAACTTTCATCCCGTCACATCACATAATTTGACTAATGCTAATAGAGATTAGCAATCGACCCTTACATAAAAGAGGCACTTCATCGGATAAGAGGTAAACCGTTCACAGTTGACACTTTTCCTCTTCCTGCGCCTCCATCCAAGCGACATGTCCTTTAAGTGATTGAATCTTTGTGAGATATATTCTCTTCCCAGTCATATGTCTTGAACACCCACTATCAAAGTACCAACTAGATTGTGATGTAGCTTTCAGGAAGGTATAGGCAACGTGACTGACAGGATGCACCTTCTTGATCCACATAGTCCTGGGAGAGGGGTACTTGCTCTTCTTGAGTCCATATAACTTGCTTGAAGCCAGGGTGACAATGTGTCCCGCTAGCACCATAGTAGTGACAATACCCGGACTGGAGTTAGTTATCATCGGGGCGATGAGTTATTGGCCAGGTTGTTGGTACGGTTTCCCAGTTTGGCGAAACTTCACTTCTCCTTTCTGATTGCTAGGCTTCCCTTTCTAGTAACCAATTCTTGTATTGTCCTTGCATTCTTTTCAATCTCAAGTATTTTAGAATATTTGTACTTGAATTAAATCTCTTCCAGACCCATATTAAGTGATTGCAAGCGAGCATTCGGAGTTCTTTTCTCTCCCTACGTCTTGATCCACACGATTTTGTCATGTTTCTCAATCTTTTACTGAATTTGCCTTTTTCTCGCCTCGACTTTAGTGTAAATCATGGTCAATTCAGTCCACTTGGTCTACAACAACTTGTAGTCTTTAAGAACCTATATTGATCATCTCCTCCTCGTAAATGACTGGCTGTCATCAAGCGGGTGGAGTGTCTGGAGTGTAAATGCAATTTGCTAACCTTTTCTTCTTGATAAATAGATGTTACAGTCATCATTAGTGAGAGTAGTGTAGTAATTCTTAGATTTCCTCTTCACATAGTTAGGACATTCCACCTGAATGTGTCCAAATCCTTCACATTTTCTACACTGAATCCCTTTTGGTTTATCTTTTTGCTCCACATTCAAGTTACCGCACTTCCGCGGGTTTTCCACCCACTGTTGTTCCACTTTTTGTCATTCACACTTGGATGAGGACGTTGGTTTCACCGTACGGCTTTTTGTTGAACCTCTTAAGAGATTTGTTGAAGTTCTTTGCCAATAAGTTCATGGTTTCAACAAGGTCTTCATCATTCACATCTTCGGTACGCTGGCCTATTCCACTTTTCTTGCTAGATTCACCGTCATCAAGTGACATTTCAAAGGTTGTTAGATTTTCCATCAATTCATCTAATCTCATAGTGATCATGTTTTGTGCTTCTTCAATGGCCGTAACTTTATGGGAAAATTTCATAGGAAGTGTCCTAAGAAATTTCCTTACGAGCTTCTCGTTACTCATATTCTCTCCCAATAAAAATAACTCATTAGCTATCTCCTTAATCTTGTGGTTATATGAAGCTATGGTTTCACCATCTTCCATCCTCAGAGTTTCAAAACGAGTTGTCAATTGTTGAAGTCTCGACATCCGTACCTTTTGAGTTCCTTCATAAGCCGTTTCTAAGGTTTCCCACGCAACCTTTGCCACAGTACACGTGTTGATGAGTTTGACCACATTAATATCAACAACATTCAATATAGCATTGGGAGATTTGTCATTTTCCACTGCAACTTGATCCTCTTCTCGGTCCGATAAAGCGGGCTTCCGTTACCATTGTCGTTAAAGTAACGGTTGGAGCCATCCATCCTGCCTTCAAAACTACGTACCTTTGAGTCAATTGACCCGGACTTGGCTGTCATCTTTGCCTTCCAATACGCATAGGTAGATCCATCGAAATGTGGTGGTCTAGAGATAGACCCTCCTTCCTTAAAACCTTTCATATCGATGAAAGATTTTCCGATCTGCGTTAGGTGTCGTCTTGCGATACCAATTGAAAATGTGTAACCGTCTACTTTGAACTACCAGTTGTTAGCACAATTGTTAGTAACACCATGATTGACTCTACCTCATTAAATAATAAACAATCTGAAGTAAAAACACAACAATCTATTGGCTTGATTCGATGCCAATAGCACCTAGGTTTGCAGGCGACTTGCCCAGTGAAGGATTCCATTACGATATGAAAATTATAAATAAGGACTTACACGAATGCTCCCCATTATTCTACGATCTATTCTACTCCTATCCTGTTGATGATAAGTCCATCTTCCCACGACTTTTAGATACCTATCGCTGCGTCCACCGATACTCTCGATGCGTGACTACTATGTTCCCAGTAAATAACAGAAAGCAGACTGTTGTAACAAAGTGTTAGCAATAGTGGTACAATTCTAAAGGAGTTTTATAGAGTAGCTCCGTACATTCAGCCTACAAACACAAGAATAAACTCTCAAAGTGTTTTCCTCACAAGAACAATGCAAAATGATATATGCGTGTATTTTTTGTGGTCGATTAGGTCTACATTTGAGGTCTTTATATAGTTGTAGGCTTATCCAAGTTTATGGTAATAACTCCCATAAACAAAATTTTCCATCTTGAAGATAATCAATACACTCGATCTTTTCTTCTTGACCAAGACGTGTGAGAATCTTCTTACTTGAGGTCCAAGAACATCCTTTTCCATTATAATAATAAATATATCTATTTAGATCTTCTTTATAGAAGGAAACAAAATCTCTTCGAAATATCTAGATCTTTCGCGAGTTGTTACAACTAACTGGTAGTGACAGTTGGTATGATATCGCGAAATACTTAGCCAATCTCCATGCACTAACATTTCATATTTGAGAATAGTTGTTAAGAACATACTATGATCTTTTTATCCAATCGAGGAATTTAGTGCCACCTAATTTATATTTCTCCAGGGCGTAGCGGAGAGAGTTACTGGTTGTCTAATATCCCACAAAACACACGAAGTATGGCAAGATCCCCATGTAACTAAGAATTGAACAACGACATACAACATTTCAACTCCTAATGGCATAGGCATGTGTCAACACAGTTATTATGCCAAACATAACTCTTGACTACTAATAGTTCAACTAAACTATATTAGAAATCTATTTTGTCAACTGGCCCAATTTTAACATTCAAATTCATCGCTTAAGTAACCAAATCTACTAAAAAAATAGTTAGATTGGATATTTGAAGCCCAAACGCTCAACACATTCCATTGAAAAAGCATTCCCAAGATAACACGTCTATCAATCTGGTAGGTGCACGTACCATAAAGATATGACAATATTACTTAATTTAACAAATGAGATTAGTTATATTCAATTAATCTAATCATCATGTATAACATATAAATTCATACATGAATATATATATATATATCACAACAATCATAAGCAACAAATACAACACATAATGAGGAGACATGATATGACCTATAAAATAAAAGCACAAAACTAGACTAGTTCTAAACTAAGTCTTTCACTTCTAATAAGTTTTGTCATAACTTAATGATATCCATTATTCTGCCTGGCTTCTCTGGTAGGTCCCCACCATCAGCTAATTACATTTCACTAAACATAATCTATTTATACGAAACTAAAAAAATTAACACATATTGCCGTAAAACAAAAGATAACTTGGAGGTTGTATTTTCCAAAATACCTCTAGGTCATATCAGTAGTTCTACTCACATCTATCAATAATATAAAATATTTTTCATGAATAATCAATTAACAAGTGACTTTCAAGAATGGATGAAACATATAAAGGTACAATGTAAATCAAATTACATGTTATCGAAAACTCATCAAAATGAAATAAATGTTCAAAAATTGCATAAATGTAAAATCACAATTATATGTTATAAATAATATTTATCAATATTGCATAAACGTAAAATGACAATTTTTTAAACTAATAATTTCAAAAAATAATATATGTTAATTTTATCTTTAAAAGTAATTTTCAATTCACAATTATATGTTATAAAGATGTGCAGAGGTATCCAATAAGATTCAAAAAATTGAATTTTAAAAATGTTAAAATTACCTGTTATTTAATTAGAACTATTTTAAATAGTCAATTAAATTAATTAAAATAGTTTCCAACTGGAATTGATTTAAAACAATTTAATTGATGTAAATAATCGATGCGAGCAAAGCGAGTCAAAAAAAGCACGGGCGAAGCACGGACGGGAGACAATCAAACTTAGCGTGCGGCCCATACGCGTTGACATCAAACCAACGTGTGATATACGTCGAAAGTAATCAACTGTACTAAATGGTTTGTGATTTAATGATTTTACTATATTGAAATAACTTTCTGATCTAAAAATTAATTTAGAAAAATCTAAAAATAAATTGCCACCCATCACAAAAATTATTCTAAAATTATAGACATGAAATTTTTGAATATTTTATTAACAATTAATTAAATTTAATTTTTATTTCGTAACAATTAACAATAAATTTTATTTAAAGTAATTTTTTTGAATATTTGATTAACAATTAATGATATAATGATTTAAAAATTATATGTTAATAGTTATAACATGTAATTTTCATATTTGCACATTTAACTCAACTCATAATTACATAATTGTATACTTGTATTAAGCTCTAAGTCCACTGATGGATTTTATAGATTAAACAATAACTATTTATTATTAAATCTAATCCAAGATTTTTCTGAGATATATAAAAAAGGTAATTATTTTACGAGATTGAATATATGTGTACCTTTATTTGAGATTTTACAACAAATAATTAGAGGAGACTTTGAGAATTCAACTAACGTATTGACCGGACAATATATTTAATACATAGATTATGAGTAGATTCAAGTAAGCCATCATAATCCCGAATGTCAATATGGGAAGATCCCAATCAATATTAATTGCCCAACAATTAAATATATTTACGAGCTTAACTTTAAATAACTAATATCATTGTATATTATAATTGTAAAAGAGGCATAAAAGTTAAATTATAAAATATTAGAATTCTAACAATCTTAAAATAACATATCAGTAGCCACTTACGCTCTGAAAAAATATTTCGAATCATGACAAGACTCAAATTTATACCACTTATAACGGAAACAAAATCTATGACAGATATGAATCTAAGACAATGCACTGATATAAAAGTGTAGAAGAAAATAAAAGAAAATAATCTCAGAGATTTTAACGTGGTATCTCAAACAACATGTTAGGGAACTCTACAAGTAGAGCCACAAGAATTAGATTGCACTATATTGGAGAAACATATTACAGATGAGCAAACTATGCTCTCATATGTATAGATGACTACACTTAGAAAAAGATCCAACTCTCAGAAGTGTAGAACACTACACTCGAAATAATAGAATAAAATTCCAACTATTCAAGAATTTTCTCTCTTTGTGTTGTATTCTGTACTATGAAGTAGGTGAATAACAAGGGTCTTCATAGGCTTTGAATGTCTACTTTTGATTGGTTGATATTCGTCTCGGAAAACAAGCCACTTGAAACTGTCATCTTTGTTTCAGGCGCATATTTGAGCATTAAATGCTTCTAGAAGGTTCTAGATGTCTTTTGTTGATTGCAAGGCTAAGCATTTATTGCTTCAAGAAAGTTTTCAATTTCTTTTCATCATTCAAGGTTAAGCATTTAATACTTTCTACAAGGCTCCCGATTTCCCTCCTTGATTCAAGGTGAGCATTCAATGCTTCTAGAAGTTTTCCAAAATTTCTTGATTCAAGTCATATTTTAACAAATCTCCATCTTGACTTGAATCTTGCTCAAATATTAGAAAATTAGAAAAAATGATATTCCCCAAACAACAGAAACTCATGAAATCTGAATCCTCACAAAAGTGAACCAAATGTACTTGAAGTATAAGATGTGCTCAAATAGTGAATTAGATGTGCGAAATGTACAAGAAGTGATCAAATTGCAAGATACCCCAGAATGCACCAAATGTACTTACAATACCAGCCACGCAAGAATGAACCAGATATACCTACAGTACTTGATGTGCTCGAATGCACCAGATATACTTACAGTAGTAGATGTACTTAGAAGCATCAGAATGCACTAGATGTATTAGATGTACTCAAACTACCATATGTGCTAGATACGCCAGATGTGCAAAATGCACCTAGATGTGGCAGCTGCACTCCTGAATCAGATGTTGCCCCGTCAAGAGAAACTACCAGAACACACTAGTAAACAAGTCCAAACGTCGTTGGACGTTACCCTGTGAAATTGCAGTTTTAGAACTAGAACTACTATATAGCAAATCATGCTAGCATTCTATCCCTCTAGAATGAAGAACACATATCATGTAATTTTTTTCAGAAACAACACTATGTAGTCCTTTCAGCCTCTTGAGTGTTAGACTCCTTTACTGTGGCTAGCAAATACCTCTTTCTTTTAGACCTCGACTTGAAATCATAGTCTTTAGACGGTGAAAAATCTTCTTTCTTCTTAGACAAAACATTGCAAAACACAACCTTACTCCTTGACGGTCTTCTAGCTTGCACACAAGTTCGATCCTTATGTAGTGATGAAATCTCCTCACCAATAATAGTTTGACATTGTAGAGTAAGTACCAGTAACAAATGACTCATGAGAATCAAGTTCCCTATAACCCGTAAACAAAAGGCAGACTTATTCTCATAGTTATACCTTGTCGAAAGTACTCCGATGGTAGCTTTCTTAGGACATCTAAGGATTACCCTGTGATGTTGCTCTAATGTTAGTGCAACTATTAAAGTATTTACCTCTTAAAAATGACCAAGACCACTTTATTGGCTCACTACTAGCCTCAGTATCTGTGTGCTCCCATTGCTTCCCAACGCCACAACAATCTGGATGAGAAACCATCCTATTTTGGAATTACATTCGAACTCTTATAGACAACAAACCCTCCATCTACTCCTGGCAAAATTAACCCCTTCTTGTCCAAAGTACTTAGAGATAATAGATTCCTCATCACGTGAGGCACATATCTAACCTCGTTCAATATACATAGTTTTCCATCCTTCGTCCTAATCTTAGACAAATATGAAAAGAAGCTTCAGAATCTAAAATCCTCACATCGGTGTAATATGTATAAGCATCAACAATTAAGAAAATGTCCACTTTGGGACATTTTTAACAAAACTCCCTACAGTAGTTGCACATATCAGCTGCATTTAGACCCTTCACCGGCCTTCGGGAGAACTTTGTCTTTTATGATATATCAATACAACCATGTCGCAATTCTATACTATAGAGGGCAGAACTAACGTCTTCAGACTCACATGATCTAAACCATACACCCCACCAATGAACTTGTCAATTTAGACTTTTACCACCCATTTTTTTCACATGATCTAAAATCAGAGTTCTCATAACAATTTGTTATAACGGAAGACAATTTTCTACGCAAGATGCAAATGTAGGACATGAAATTAATGTAAAAGTGCAGAAGAAAGTGGAAGACTAATAGCATAGATTTTAACATGCATCACAAACAATATTTGAGGGCACTCCACAGGCAAAGCCACCAAAAACAGATTTTACTTGAAACTGCGATCTTTATTTCAGGGGCCTATTTGAGCATTAAATGATTCGAGAAGGTTTCCAATTTATTTCCTTGATTCATGATTTCATTCCTTTTTCTAAGCTGAACATTTAATACTTTTGAGAAGGTTTCAGATTTCTTACCTTGATTCATTGTGAGCATTAAATGCTTTCTTAACCTTTCCGAAGTTAAAACTTCTTGATTCAAGACATATTTTCACAATACCCATCCCAAATCATCTTGTTTATTTTAACGATAATTATCTGTATTATTATAAACAATGGAATTGATAATCTGATATATGTTAATATATACTTCTAAATTTCATAAAATTGATAGATGTAGTTGATTATAAAATATAAAAGAAAATAAAAGCAGTTACAAATTAAATATTTGAAATTAAATGCACACATAATTAAGCTAGGATTCTAAAGTGATGTTAACTCACAAATACAAACCAGGATTCTAAATTTACACACCGTAATTCACTCCTACATCAGAGTTGTTGATGTTAGTTCAGGGGGCGCTTTTCTCAGAGATTTTAAGGTCGAGTGTCATAATTCTGGTGATAAAGGCATATCCCCTCGTTTTGACTTATAGAGACCTATAACATTTCCATATCAGTAGTACCCACCATAATCCTTCCCTACCATGACGCACATCTTTCCACGTTCATTCTCTTGTCCTAGCTTCACCTAGCTAGGTTGTTGGTTGCTTGGGTCCAAGCATACCCACCTTTTTAAATAAATTAAATAGAAAACAAAAATGTACATTGGACAATTACATCGAAACTTTTGTCATGCATTTTGGACCTTTTCATCTGCTCAAACGCTATATATAGCTATCATGTTGCATTTGCCCTTTATTGAAAAACTACAAGCCCATTTCATTTGTCTTCACCCTTTATTTTAACAACTCTTGAAGCTACCACATATAGTACTATTTGCACCAAATTAGCTACAAGTTTTAAGTATATATGTCGGGAAATATGAGTTTATCTGTAAATGAGCAGTCTCAAGTTCCTCCTGGTTTTCGTTTCCATCCAACCGAGGAAGAACTTTTGCAATATTACCTTAGAAAAAAGGTGGCTAATGAACAAATTGATCTTGATGTTATTCGTGACGTAGATCTCAACAAGCTTGAACCATGGGATATTCAAGGTAACGTATGATAATGCTCATCATATTTATTTGGCTCCATATTACAATGTCACAACATTTCAGCTCCAAATCCTTGACCTTGTTATATACTCCGTAAATGTTTACACATGATCATTATGTATTATTATATTTGCCCCTTGATTTAGATGTTCAAAGCATAACATACAATTAATCAAAACAGGGGCATAGAAGAGTAAAGGATTCAGAGCCAACATTTTCCCTTAGTTTGCAATGTTATTGGAATTTGTTTTGTTTCTGCTTCTTTTTAAAGAAAAATGATATTTTATTTGAATGATCAATGAAGGGGGCCCTTTTATGTTTTCTCTTCAATGTTGGAAGCAAAATGTTTTCTCTTTTGGAATTGGCCAGCTTGTTTTGTTCAGTCATAACTTTTCCTTTGTGACCAACATCAAGAAGTTACACGAGTACTTTATGTAGTATAAAGTTAGAACAATTTATGTATTCCTTATGGACTGAATGCAGACAAGTGCAAGATCGGATCAACGCCACAAAACGACTGGTACTTCTTCAGTCACAAGGATAAGAAGTATCCGACCGGGACTCGAACGAATCGGGCAACCACTGCCGGGTTCTGGAAGGCTACTGGTAGAGATAAAGTGATTCAGAGCAATTGTAACAAGATTGGAATGAGGAAGACTTTAGTGTTCTACAAAGGACGAGCTCCCCATGGACAGAAGTCTGATTGGATCATGCATGAGTACAGACTATTGGATGACAATGTCACTCATGATATCAATGTAAGAAACTTGATTCTAATTTCAGTAATTTCTTAAATAATTTAATCTATTTTTTTCAGTGAATGAAGAAACTTACAAAATTAATTCGGGTAACAAAGCAATAATCACGTGTTCATTTGTAATAAAAACCCTCTGATTAAGGAATTGAGCACTAAAATTTAACTTGTAGAGAACTTTGATACATTCTAAGGTAATCCGATACCCGTACATTTAATTAACCGATGTGATGATTTACTAATCAAATTACAAATCATAAATTTGATATCATCATGTATACTTTTTCAATGTCCAATTGTTTTCTTTCCTATAAAGATATGTGTGTAGTATCTAATGCTACAAGCAAGTCTTCTTTAATTATAACCTTAACATATTTTAAGTGTATAATAAATTGGTGATTTGAAAGCAGGTCGACTATTCATTTTAAAATTGCTAATAGTTAACTTAAGATGATGCCATGGAGGTAATATATTTAGAAAACATATAAATTCCTTATAATCCCATATCTTAATTAATTTTAAAAATGAACAATTTTAATTTGACACTTGCAATATAAATTATATTGAATAAACTGATGAAATATATGAGCAAATTAGCTTCATATTTATAGGTACAATATGAAATACTTATAGTAATAATGCTAACTTGATACTCGAATTATTACTAAAACTAATATGGTAATAATAATAATTAATACTAATAAGAACTTTTCATATTTTCTGAAATTTTTCGGATCCATCTCAATACTTTCTTCATTGAACATCAGAAAATGTCAAACTTGAAAATAAGACTTCAAATTTGATTAAAAAAAATATCTAAGTTCTCACAAATTTTTTCATCTTCATCGATGCGTATAGACTACTCCTACTCGCCTATTATTTTCTTATTGTTGTAAACACATGGTAATTTCATCCAATTACCATGAGTTTTGAAGAGGAGTGATAAGTAATATAAATTATATTAGAATAAGCGTGAAATATATGGACAAGTTATTATTAAACCAATATAAAATATTAGTGATAAGAAGTAATGCAATTTCATGGAAGTATGAAATCTTTATGGTAATATCTTGTTTGACGTTCAAATTGTTAATAAAATTAATAGCAGGTAATAATAATTAATACTAGTAAGAACTTCTCATATATTGTAGAATTTCCCGGCGGAGATCGAGTATGTGCGTGTTTTGTCATGGAAAAGAGTTAAATATGTCACTTTCTATATAACTTGCAAGACCTTTTTTTAGAGGTTAATTATTGGGATAACTTGCTCGTTTTAAAAAGGCTAAATTTCATACAACACTTGAATTATGAAAAATATTTTAAATGAGGTTTAGAACATTTTTAGCCTTCGAATAGGTCTTAGGGAGGTGATTTTTGGCACCCGAACTTTTGAAAAAAAAAAAAATTTACGACACCTAAACTCTCAAATATGACAACTTAATTAGATACGATTTTAAATTTAATAATCAATTTTAATTAATTCAATTAAAAAAACACATAATTTTCAACATTACCTCCATCCCCATCACACCACCACCAACCAAACCCCATGATGTTCAACCTTAAAAAGCTCTTGACAAAGAGCTGGCCCCTGCAAAAATCACGGCTAATAGGGTTGCCACTGTATGTGGTGGCTAATGAATGGAAAGAGTGAAGGTTCTTGTAGGTAAAATTAATTGTTACCTTGTTTCCTGAGACATCTCGGTTTCCACTCTCTTCCCGTCTGCAGGGGGTTGGTTTGAGTAGGGGATAGGAGTTCGAGTAAAGATTGAAGATGAAATGTTTTTTAATTGAATTAATTAAAATTAGTACAAAAAAATTTATTTAATTAGTGCTTGTTATTTCATGCTGTGGGTTTTAAAGTCACGTAAGTGGCGAAGTGGTTTAGAGAGAATCTCAAATTCGCACTGGCCAGGTTGAAGTATGTCATGATTTATCTAATAATTTTTGGCTATTGTGAACAAATTAAATTACATAATTTATTTCTTAATTTTTATTTCCTATACAAAGGTATCGGCCATCGGAGAATCAGGGTCTGAAGAAGGATGGGTTGTCTGCCGTGTATTCAAGAAGAAAAACTACCACAAAAGCTTAGATGGTTCCCATCAACTTTCATCAACTTTAACCGAAACAAGGTTGCTTAATAATGCATACAATAATAAACACTCAACCAACGACGAAGTTCTTGATCAAATACTTGCTTATATGGGAAGATCATGCAAGCAAGAAAATGAAACAATAACAAAAAACATTCAATTTCCTACATCCTCCTTCATCGATGACTATCAAACTACCTCTAGGTTCTTGCACCTTCCAGGATTAGAGTGCCCAACAACCTATAATAATGATCAAGAATGTTTGTTGAAAGCATATGAACAGCAATCATCATTTGACGACAGTAGGATTAATGTCATAATTACTGAACCACATGATAATCCTAACCCCATCATCAACAACAACAATTATTCCAACAACTTAGTTAGTGTTGATGATTACACAAAAAGTGGGCCAAGTAATAATCATATTACAACGAACTGGGTTGCTCTTGATAGGCTTGTGGCTTCTCAGTTAAATGGACAAGTGGAGGATCTAAAGAACAAGACATTGGCTAATTGTTTTGATAATAATGCTGATCAATATGATGATGAGTCTTTTTCATTTTCCTTTATTGATCATCATAATCAGCATAATGAGGTACAAGTAATGAACCCATGTTCTAATAAGTCAAATCAAGAATCTCATGTTTGTAACACCAGCGAGCTAGAATTTTGGAATTTTGCTCGGTCATCGTCATCATATTAAGTAATGGCTGCATAATTTCAGGCCATGCCGAGATAACCCTAAACCTCCTCCATGTTGCCAATCTCCTAAAATCCAATAGGCAAAAAACGTCTCCTCCCTTCCCCTTCTCACACCCCTGCTCTCTGTGCTCCTGAAAGCAAACCAAAGACGGAAATTTGAGAGGAAAGGGAATGGGAGTCGCCCTTTAACCATGCATGTCGCCATTCCTACGCGATGCTTAACTTTATCCGTTAAAACCAAAAGTCAACTCTGGCCTAAAAGACTATGAAGAGTCACAATAGATGAGAGAGGGTGAGCACCTCGTCTTTGGCTCAACATGCATGCAGAGATTGGTGACCCATGAGCTTCAAGGAGGTTTGAGGCTTCGGAAAAGGAGGGGGAGACTGAATTATTTAAAGCCTGAATATCTTTAGTCATTTCAGTACCCAATTTGAAAAATAAAATATATGAAAATCGACCAACGTTCTCTTCCCCATGACATGATTTTTCATGTTAGTCACATTAATACCATGCTCATGCAAATTTATAAACTTAACCTGAAAGGTAATGTCACATGAAAAATCATCACTGCAAGAAACTAGATAAGACATAGGCCAACATATATGATTAGACGATCCAAGTCTAGATATTAAGGGAAAAGATGATCAACACAAATTCATGCATTCTTATAGTTCAAAGACGAAGAAGTTCGGCACAAAGTAAATGACAACCATATTATCCCTGGCTGTGAAGTCAGCAGAATGAAGATCATCACCAAATTCATAGTGTATTACATAATCAACCTAATTCTTGATTTACCATGATTACTGGCCAATCAAACAATTAAATAAGCGTATTTAGTTAAACTGATAGAAACTTCACCAATGTAATTCATCTTCCATGTTTTAATTATTTATATATATGTATGGATAAATTGAACATCAGCCACCTTACAAATAAATATTTTTAGCAGCAAAGTTAGAAGGTAATATAGGAAGGGAAAAAAGGCTTCATAAATGTGGTTGCTTCACATTCATCATGTATATTGCAATAGAGTCTTGCACTTTATATAGATATAGATATAGATATATACTCGGTTTTTATTTTTTTATTGTTGTATTTTCTCTATTACATTTATAAATTAATAATTCATGATATACAGGAATATGCCCGAAAAAATGAGTGAGATCAAAAATCTGAAACGCTAGCCGGCAATTCTTCTCCGGCGAAGGTCCTGCAGGGTTCCGATGCTGCTGACTCTCTAATTGGTGCGATTCCGGTCTCTTGGGCGGACAAAACAAAGGAAAAAAAAGCTGAGAACTGAACTGAAGTACTTTCCTCCTGCTTTTCAGGTTGGTGTTCCAGTGGTGCATTATCAGGCGAAGGAGATCCGACCGGCAGCGAATCGTTGGATCACGGCGATGATGAACTTTGTCAAAAGTCAATGGTCTGGATATGGGGAAATTGAGCTTTTCAAGCTTGCATCTTGTTTGTTTGTGTTTGCTTTCTAAGATGTCTCACAAATCTAATAATTGATTTAAATAAAATTATGTATAATTTAATGTGAAAAATAGGATTCAGGGGAAATCAGAAAAGAAAAATAGTTCAAGACACATTTCGAGGAAAAGAGCGCTTTGGGGGATCTAATGAAAAAGTGTCGATAGTTAAGAGGAGGCAAGCGAAAGTTAATTTGATCTTATAATTTAACTTCTTAACTCTATCGATTTGTAATATCTCAAAACTGAAATATGTTAAGGAGCTATTTGAAACTTTTATTACTTTTTAGACCGTTGTATAAATAATTTACTAAGATCATCTAACAAATAAATCATCACAATTTTTTGCATCAAGAGGTGGAAAAGGAAGCATATTATTTTCATCTTCTGAAAAAGTGACTTGCTAATTATTTTGAAATATTTCTTAAATCGTCATTTCATCAAAGGAAAATAAAGGATTAAATTTGTCCGACATCCACAAGTACTATGCAATTTACCCTTTAATATTATCATCCTATCAAATTGTCCCATAATTATTCCATTAGTTCATTTTTTTCGTCAAAATATTGGCAAGATTTAGTAAACATAACGTAAAATTTAAGATTGACCATATAATCGACTCTAACATAAATTTTGAAATAAAGAAACAACCTTGTAATATGTAAATAGATTAAATTTAGTACACACACAATTGTTCGTCCATGGTCTTGTTCAAGTATCCGAGAAAAAATTCATACGTAAATTATTACTGTATAAAAGTTGTAGAAGGGTCTTGAAAGTTATCAAAATATCGTGCATATAAGGATGTCAAATTTTGACAGAGAGATCATATAAGTTATCAAGTTTTGAGTAAGAATTCCACAAAAAGGATTTTAATTAGTGAGGAACTAAAAAGTCGTTTTATTGTGCCATAGAGCAACATTACATAGTAGGCATTTATCTGGCAAATAAATTCAATGTATATTATTGCATCCATGTCTCACTGAACTCTATTTAATTGTAATATATACTCCTATAAAAGAATACCTCATTTTGTGAAATAAATAAAAACAGAGAAATTCTGGTTTTGCCTAGATAAATATCATGTATGCAACCTGTCTATGCTCCATCTCTAAATGATTTTACATTTAGCTAGTTATGGCCTATGGGAACATTATTTTCAACAAAGCCCTGACAGATAAGTTCTCCATTGACAAGCAAAATGCACCTCATATGACAGATAAGTTCTCCATTGACAAGCAAAATGCACCTCATATAAGTGGACACTATGAATTACTTCAGCAACTCAAGCCATCGCACAAGGATCAGCAGCTTCGGCAGAGCGAATCAATTGACCTGCACCGGCAGGCATCATGAGAACAAGGCATCATGAGAACAAGGGTTCAGCCTGATGCATTCCATGTCATGTCACTTGGGGAGCAGTAAGCACGAAATCATAGGTGACTCGCTTTTTAACAAATTTGCCATTGTCAGTCCCTGCCACTTGGATATATTAGCCTCGCCGTTTAGATCTTCTGCGTTTACCAAGAAGTTTTAGCATGTTTTCAGTCAAATCAGGAGGGGTATTATCATCTTCGTCATGATTCTTATCTGACGTGTGAGTCAACCAGGCCAATGCCTCCACTGCAGCGTCTTTTTCAGCAAGTGGTTTGCTTTTCTTTGGCTTGCCAACAAACTGCATGCCTTTGAACTCTACCAATGCCCTAAATTCATTCGTCTTTAAATGTTTTATTTTATATGTGGGAGGAGAGTGACCTGCCCGCATCAGAAGTGTTTGTAAAAGGCTCTTAGGATTTGTTCCGTCTCTTGTAAACCTATCGTTGTCATTAGACTCCTTAAGCTTCCTGCTTTCACGGCCGAAGACAAATCTCCCCTCACATTGGTCTCCAGACACAACTTCTTGCACAGCCAGCAACAAGTATTTTCCTTCTTTGTGGATATCAGTGCGAGGATCTTGCATCTGCAAAACACGAAAAACAATTTGGACAATATACAGTGTCAGCAATAGAATTGGTAGTTTAGAGGTTGTTAGCCTTAGCATTTTTCAGAAGCTTATAACTAAGCTTGTTTTTCCCTTTTATTGCAAGGAGAGTTCGGACTCTATATCTTTTACTCCGTATTTGTTTTACAAGCTAACCCAAAAAAGATCCAAAAAGCTTCACCAAACTCAAGCTAAGCTTTCCATTTTAGCTTGTGCAAGAGCAAGAAGTTATCAAAATCCAAGCTTTCAACATGGATGCACTTATATATGCTCCATATAAAGGCTAAGTTCCTCTTGGTAATTGATACAAGTCTTCACTGAAACAAATGGATCAGAAGCAAACATGATTTCCACAAATGATCTAGAATGTGTGCCAGAATAAAAGGATTGACATGCACTTGAGAAATGTTGCTAATATAAAAAGAAAAATAACCGTCCTAACAAAACCAAGCCTAATATAATCTAGACTCAAAACTAGCACTGGCTATCTTCTTTAAAACGATCAGCATTAACAACAATATACATGACCATGCATCCATAAGAGGAGGGACAAAATTGTCACGAATACATACTGTTAAGTGTTAACAATAATTTCAATCAGAAAGGCAAAGAAGCATGAAGCTAAAGGCATTCACGCCCAACAAACTACATGACAAAACCCAACAGATATAAAACCTCGGCAGTTGGCACATAATTATAGCTGCAGCTTTCCATTCTGCCTCTCCCATCTTACCAATTGAAAAGAACTAGTCAAAGTTTGTTTTCCCATATTGTTATCAAAGTATGTGAATCAGGATTAAGGTCAACATATTAAGAAGGTCCACCTTTGTATACTCCCTCCGGGTTTTTTTAGTTGTCATCCTAGTTATTTTCACATCAATTAAGAATCAATTAAGAATGAATGACATTTACATATATATCCCTAATTAATGAATCAAACAACAATTTAATGAATGTATTGGTATTATAAGCTTTTATTACATATACATTAAATAGGGCTTAAAAGGAAAAACCACTCAAATGTTGCATTGGAATTCCAAAATGACAAATATTTTAAAACAATTTATTTTTTATTTTTTATTTTTTTTGCTAGGATAACAACTATAAAAAACTAGAGGGAGTATTTTTAGAGTGTGCAATGACGCTTTGCAATATGAAACTAGACAGTATATTCACCTCCAGCATTAATATCCACTTCCGGGAGAACAACGGGGACAGCAGGTTTCCTCTTTTAGATATGAAAGTAGCTGCAGGAAGATGGAAAGAAAAAACTCATAATTACCTTCCTTTGCAGAAGCATTGCAAGTTCATCCTTGAGTTTCAGGTAACACTCTGCCAAACTAGGATCCATAAAGAAATCAATATAGCCTTGTAACATTTTCAAGTGCCCTGGCTGAGAAAAGGAAAACCACAACTTAGAATAACAAAAAACTACTGTGGCTTGACAATGAGTAGGAGAAATGGGATGTGGCTCCACAACTGTAGGAGAAGTGGGATGTGGCTCCACAACTGTAGGAGAAGTCGGATGCAGCAAGAGGAAAGAATTACCGTAGCTCCGCAACTGAGTTTGCCACCAAAGAGTATCAAAATTGAATCAGGTACCCCTGTCGAATCACGGATGAACACGGTATTGACTTTAACTTTCTCTCCAAACACCAACCATGGGTATGAGATGGTCTGATAGCGAGCATTTACAGAGTTCTGAAGCCAAACAAAACATGAGGAGACAAGCAATAAAAAATCAATACTAATGAGAGCATCCTAGATAGGAAATGAATAACAAGCGTTGTACAAAAAAGAAGCAGATACAGTCGTGCTCCCCAAAACAAAGCCTCTTCAGAAGGTTCAGTGTGAGGACATTGTTGTCTCCACAGTCCACAAAAACACATTCCTACAACTCTCTTTCTGCAACATCTCACTAACTCTTAACAGATTTTTAAATAATCCCAATTTGGAATAGTGGAGAACAGAAAATGTGCCAAAAAATTCAATAACAAGCATATGTGAAAGTGGATTTCAATCTTTCAGCAAAAAAAGTTATTTCTGAAAGCATCCTACAGTGTACCCACTATTCTCTTAACAGAGCTCATACATCAATTCCAATTTGGTAATAGAATGAAGTGCAATCTTAAGATTCATGAAAAACATGAGATAAAAGTAAATCAGATGTTGCTAGCCAAGAAAATATTAACCTCCAATTCCATTCACATTTAACAACTTTTTACACTTTAAGCGTGAAATCTGTCTTATTGAATAACAAGTATGATTTCCAAAAACTATAAACGACCAAGGTACGCATATATATAGGTTCAAAACTTACAGCATAGAGCATAACTGGACCATCGTCCATTGTTTTGAATGACATTGATGTCTCCCTGTGCTGCAAACAGGGAAAACAACACTAATTTAATTAATCAATGTTTGATTGTCTGACAAACATAGTATATATTAATTTATGGACTAGTCATCATACCACTATGGATGCAACTCCTGGAAATAGGCCAGAGCATATAACTGCACGAACCAATGACTGATTGTGACTTAATTTATTGTTAGTTGCTGCATCAGGTTCTAGCAGTCCAGCATCTTTTAAGATGAATGTAAACTGTTTACGAAGAGAATGGATTGCTTGAAGGGTTTGGGCAGACAGAAAGTTCCTCCAGCAATATTCATATGCAGATCCTTCTCTTTCTGCATCTTTCCATCCTTCATATGCACGAACAAGAGCCATGTGGTCGCTGTAGTCTTTTGCTGAAAATCTAGACTTTGCTGTTCCTGCCAACTGATGAAAAAAATAATGGTGATGAAAGTAGTGTCAAGAGATGTTCATAAATACAATCTAACTCAAAATACAATGTAAAGAGCCTGGAAAGAAAATATTGGTAGTAAGAACACGGAAAGTCTGCATGTATGCAAAAATAGAAGTTAGCAACAGTGATAAAGATTAGGTGGAGTACCATGAATCCATGATCAGAATTGAGCATAAATGTATCATATACCATACATCTGAGGTATATGCTTGTATGATTTGCACAAAGGTATGTGGATTGAGGCATCCCAAAATCAACGAAGAAGATTAACCTTCAGAGAATGAAATCTAAGGAACCTGTTCAGTCCTTCGGTTAGATATATGTACTTTCCTTTCATTACATTATAAGTTTTCTTCTGGTTGCATCTATGTCTCTTTTAATTAGCCAAGCAGAAAGGACTAAATAAAAGTTTCTAATTTCTGGATCTGTAATCTCACTCCAAAACATTTTGAACATAAAGCCGAAAAAAATTAATGAGCTCACTTACATCCTTTTTATCTTGAGGCAGCAAAAAAGGATCCCTGACACTGAGGCCAGCCACAATTGTCAGGACAGGATCAAAACAACGGAAGATGGCACCCATGATTAGCATTTTGCCAAGTTTTGGATCCACAGGAAGCACAGACAAATATTTTCCTAATTCAAGAAGAATTAGATTAGTTGAATTAAGTGATTATTCAATCAAATATCCAAGCTGGTAGTCAATAAACATACAAGATAAGAAAGATTTTCATTTTCATCTAATGCACCAATCATCTTCAAAAATTCAATTGCATTTTGCACCTGAAAGTCATTTCAAGGTAATTAAATATCTAATAGGTTTGATTCCCAGAAGAAAGAAGGGGAAGAAAATTTTATGACACAGTAAACAATTTTTTTTAAAAAGACAAGTTTAATATGGCCAGCACTTAAATGGTATTTAAAGGTCCCCACAGATTATTAAAATAGGTGATGGTTTTTCAACAAACAAATCCCTTAAAAGCTACTTTTAGCATAACAACAATCCACATTCTCAGCTCACCCGTATACAGAAAAGCATATTTAGACGGGTTGAGAGGGCAGGTTAACCTTTAAGCTGACACCCAAAATCCCAGGAACTGATGATAATGTTTGGAAGACACAACTAACACCAACCCCCTACAGTCTATGCATTTATGAGAAACACAAAGTAAAACATACAACTTATTCACTAAAACATTATTCAAAAGTAAAAAAGTAAATTGTATATCTCATGCTTCAAGAGCTTCTAAATGAAAGCATCAAGATGGTAAGGACACCATTGTTTAATAGTACTCACGAGCTGTTTTCCTTTTCATGAAATATCTTGATTTAAATTGACCAAAAACGAAATATTTTGGATAAAATTCAGAGAAAGTATAAAGAAATAGGATATGATAATTTCTGTATATTGATTGAATGAAATGAATAATCTTTACATGATACACTAATATTTACAATAGTTGACTAAGCTAGAATAGTTAAGAATCAGATTACAAAGGGTAGTTTAGAAAATACAATCAGTGCTTAATTATCCTTTCGTCCTTGTGTTAAACGACTAGAATTTAAACCAAACACAGGAGAATCTGTAACAATACGAGACACTAAACGAGGCATTCAGGTGCTGTCCCATTACAAAATTCAGCACTGCCAATCGACCACCCCGATGGTCGCTCTTGAAAAATACAAGCATTGGGGAAGAACTTAGCACAACAATTATTGTTCCGGGCCAATTTGCTAAAATAAATAATATTGCAGGCTAAATCATGAATATATAAAACATTTTTTAGCCATAAACTATCAGAAATTTTTAATAGTGCCCCTGCCTTTAGTTAACACGTGCTCTCTATTAGCAACAAGCACATATTCATTTTGAATCGGGTTTCTCTCTAATTCCTCTCCAGCCGACATAGTGTTCTTCCAAATTGAGGGTTTTCTCTCAATTGAAGTATTTGGAAGAACTTATATATGCTACATGAGGTACAGCTAGAGTATACATTTCAGGCGAGGGTGTATAAGAATTTACTCCCTCCATCTCTTATTCCCAAGGATCCTTTCTAAAATATAATCCCTTTTTGAAGATTCTCATTTACCAAATTAGATAAGAAAGCGTGGAAGGAAAATTATATTTGTGAGATGAATTCAAATTTTTCTTAAACTTTATGCAAAAGTAAATGGTGCTTAGAAAAAGGGATGGAAGGAGTATACGATTGCAGGCTAGGGTTTTGTCTCCAGCCAACTAGTTAAGAATATACAATCAATGCCTAATTATAATTTCCTCCATTGTTTTAAACGGCTAGAATATTTCAACAAGGTACGCCACCTTCTACTTCTTTCCCTCTATGGGAAGAATGTACTAACGTGTTATGCGTCAGAACTTGAGAAACGAAAACATTCAGTCTCAAATAGTAGACAATCAAGATGCTCAGAATTTCACCTTTTTAAATAGAAAGCCTCATTCCTTAATCCTTCCAGAGCTAAAACCTTTTTAAATAGAACTTGAGAAACGAAAACATTCAGTCTCAAATAGTAGACAATCAAGATGCTCACAATTTCACCTTTTTAAATAGAAAGCCTCGTTCCTTAATCCTTCCAGAGCTAAAACCTTGTTTGATTTATCATTATTTATATTAACGATCATCTATCATAACACTTATAGATAGATAGGCCACTGGCTATATGGGTTTAATATATATATGAGCCAAGTGACTCACTGACCAGCAGTTTGTAAAGTTAAGGCGATCGCCTATCTCTTTACTTAGTGACATAGCTGGCCAAACACAGCCGAGGGAATATTTAGAAAACATGTGGCAATTTTGTTAACTATGTATAATGCTTAGTTCATTGGAGTGAAGTCAATCATGTCAAAATCATAACTTATTTCAAGGAAATGGAGAAAAACTTGTGAAATATTAACCACTTACAGCCAATGGTTTGGGCGGCTGAAGAGCAGCAGACAAAAACTCTCCTATGCTCCCAACTTGTAGGCTCTTAATTTGCAAACAAAGAGAATTCAAAGGAGTCCGCAACAATTCAGGAAGTTGGTATTCAGAAAAAGCTTCATAGACGCATCGTGGATACAGGTGGTAGCATTCCCCAGGCTGCACACGGCCAGCTCTACCTCGTCTCTGCACAAATAACGAAAAGGATGCACAATCTGTGAACATAGATGCAGTGGTTCTAAATAGATACACCAATACATACAGGACATTAAATTAGTCTTAAATCTTATGAGCAAACAAAATTTCTGAAATGTTGAATTCGTCTAAAATCTAATGAGCAAACAAAACTTTTGAAATAACGAATACACAATTCAAGATTCTCTACACCAATATGATGCCTTCAAAAACTATGTAGCATACACTGAAGCTAAAACTTCAAAAGGTTATTAACTTAAAGTCATTAAATTATCAGATTTTAGCTTGATGTTGACAAGCATTTGAACAGGAAATGTGTTATTTATTTACGAAGTTAGGTTACAATAAACTTAATTTCCTCTCCGTGTGGAAGTTAACACTCCTGAATTTCGAACACTTTCGAAATTAAAGATAAATATGGCTACTCAAGTTTGGTTATATGTTTCTTGGGATCTCTAAAGCCTATGAGTTCTAAGAGATACAGAAACTACTCAGGATTCAAGGTAAGAAATATCTTTCTCCTCCTGTACTGTATTAAAGCTACAATAATTGATGCTGGCTGACCTATTCAAGTCGTTGAATTTCCACCCACAGTCTCACTACCACTGTATTAGCATTAGCCAAAAAAGTCTTAAATAATATTTATAAATGCATCAAATCACAGCGTTCTTCCAAAATACCACCCTATTCCGTTTCCTTTGTACTTTGCAGTTCTGCACATCATCTCAACTAAAAGTTCAACAAATGAATATTAACTTACTTGCCGAGCAGATGCCTGAGATATCCATGAAGGTAACAAACATGGAGTATTATTAAGTGCGTCGTAAGTTGTCTCCTTGGCTTTTCCGCAATCAACCACAAAAACAACGTCATTGATTGTGATACTTGCTTCTGCCATATTTGTTGCCAGTACTATCTTACGAATATTGGGGGCTGCCTTCTCAAATATGAGTTTCTTCAAAACAAAAATGGGGTGAACAGAATATAAAAAAATGCTAAAAAGGTTTCCTAGAAGTTATTGAAGAAACAGATAAACATTATTCTCATAAACTAGAAATTAAGATTTGGAGGTGTTTGACTGATCTTTTAGGATGCTTATCAGTAACTTTTAGCAATAAAAAGGTGCATTTGGAGCTTTTTCATTGTATCAATTTATCTATTGTACTCAGCGTCTCAGACAGTCTTTTATCCAAGATCTCATTATTTTCCTGTAATTTATCGAAGTTCTTTGTCTAAGCCTTTTTATTTTCACATTACGAGCTAATAAAAGGGTCCAAAAATCATAGCGAAACACCCTGTATATTTGCATGAAAATATGAGACCATTGATGAAAGACAATAAGTTGAGTATGAGAGCGCCACGGATTGCTATTCAGACAATGACAAATATGTTTGTAATTCAAAAGCCTCTCATGCATGAAACTATGAGACTATTGATGAAAGACAATAAGTTGAGTATGTGAGCCCCGGATTGATATTCAGACAATGATAAATATGTTTGTGATTCGGAAACCTCTCATGCATGAAATTAATACTAAGTTTATGCTTACGATTAATACCTAAATGAGTAGAAGCCCGCTTGAAAGAACAGAGAACAATGATGTGATAATAACAATAAAAAAGGTCCAAATAAACCAATTAAATGATACCTGTTCAGAAGTAGCCATTGAACCATGGCAAGTAAGTAGAAGAACCCTATTAGGGTCTCCCAAAAGAGGATGAGCTTTAATTTGATTCCTAAGACAACTAATGTCTTCCCATCCAGTCATAAATACTAACACAGCGCCCGACCGCTCTTTTCTACATATATGACACAGGACAGCTTCAATAAGATTAAATCCTATAGAATCAGGTGACCAGCACGCTAGAGAATCACGAACTCTGGGGCTATAACTGTCAAAGTTGGATTTGTTCACAGCGTCCTGAAATATAAAAAAACAGAAACAATGTTAAATCCCTGACACGAGTTCTCATTGAAAAAGAAATTATGTCTAGAGCATATCTTTCCATTAAAAAAAAGCAAACACAATGCCCAAAACAGGAAAAGAACAAGAAATCTGAGAATTCTGTACCTCAACAAGAGATGTGATCTGATTTTTTCTCTTATGTGGAGCTAGCTGTTTTTGAGTTTTCCACATCCTCTCTTGGCCATAATCATCAATTTGGTTAAATGACGTCAATTTATATCCAGTTATTTCCAGAATATCTTCTAGAAAGTGTGGTCTAACAGGATACGTGAAACCCTGCATGCACATAGAGCACAGATATATAACAGAACCATTCAAATGAGGAAGCTATCTCAAGTAATTTGAAGAATATCATCTCAAACCTGTAACAATATTGAAAGATGGGGCAAATAAGTTTATAACAACATAACTATATCATCCTAATTGACCATGTAATTCTTCTAAGTGCTGGCAAGAATTATTAAAATAAGTAGTAACTCATAAACTAGATACAACCCCGTTCTTGACTAAAATAAATGCCCCATTTTCCATCAGGAACAGTAGCATGGAGGAGTAATAAACATGGAAACATAATTTCAACATCCAACAATAGCATTACATTTTGAGACATTTTTAAAAGGTAATCATGTCTATCCATGAGTAAATAGTTAAAAACCCTAGCTGCACAACATCTTGAGTAATTGCGCGTATGATAGAATAAAAAGAAAGACAACTTCAAGAGAGAAGATTGGCTTACTGGAATGTGAATTATGGGTGCTCCTCCAAAGTAATCAGAGAACAATTCAGCATTTAAAGTTGCACTCATTAAAATCAATCTCAAATCCCGTCTTCGTGGAAGAAGTTCTTTCAACACAATCAATAAGAAATCTGAACCATGAGAAGAGTATAAAATTTCAAGAACATAAGTAGAATAATCTATAATGTCGGACCAATACATTTATGAATACATACCTTCATTCATGCCTCGTTCATGAATTTCATCAACAAAAACATGTGTCACACCACTCAGATTGCGGTCACTCAAGAGTCGACGGAGCAAAATACCACTTGTGCAGAAAAGAAGGTGTGTATTTTTGCCTTTCATTCCCTCTAACCGTACTTTGAAACCAATCTATCAAGCAGGGAATCAGTTCGAAGTCATTCAATACAGTTTTAGGGAGAAAAAAAAGAAACTGGAGGTTTACAAATGCAGGTGTACAATATATGAATAAGTAAATCAGTGGAATGAATCACTGAGGAGAACAACATGCAAAAAAAGAGAATGCAAAACTTACAGATTCCCCAAGAGGCTCTCCCCTCTCTGTAGACACTCTCTCTGATACAGCTATTGCGGATATTCTTCGGGGCTGTGTACAGATGATATTACAGAATGCTCCACGGCCAGATTCTATTTCCGACTCTAATATGTATTGAGGAAGTTGGGTGGTCTTACCACATCCAGTCTCCCCAGAAATCACTACAACCTGAAGTTAGAACATAAAACAGGTAAAAATCTTAGTGATAGCCAAAAATATGAATAGACAATTATTCAATAATAGAAAAAGACACCTAAAAAAACATTAAAAAACAGTATAACCTGATTGAGAGCAATTTCTTTAAGCAGCCTTTCCTTCTCCCTGAATGATGGGAGGGATTTCCGGAACTCAAGCATCTTCTTCCCTTCAGGGGATTCCTGCAGTAGCAAAGTTTTACAAAAAATACGAAATCCTATTCAGTTAGAACAGCATAATCAAGTGTGAAAAGTCAAATAAACTCAGGATAGTTAAGTAACCGAAGTGTAGACATAATCAAGTGTGAGACATGCAATAAAATAAGCAAAGTGCATACCACTATATTGAAGCACACACACAGGACCCAACAATATGTGGAATCAAGTTAATTTTTGGTCACCTACATTTTACAAAGTCCAATTTGACCACTAATGTTTCAAATAAAAGGGAAAATATGTTAACCTTAGTTTTACCTTTAACATAATGTCAGTAACTTAACCAGATTCTACAACAAAAGCACTCACACAGTCAGTTTTCAATTAAATCGTACAAAGAATAGAATTTACCGCAATCAATTCTCTTTTGCCTTTATTTTGATGGTAGTGACAGATGAATGGAAGGGAGGAACAAAAAAGATGAAGTACAGCTGGTCCTTTGATTTCTACTTTTCATATGAATTCATTAGATAAACGATTCCAAAATGACCAAAAATATCTTTAATGAACTAGTGTTATATTAAAATTATTAACAATACAGAATGGTTTAGTGACTAACATTGTATTAAATGTAAAAGTCCAATAACAAAGATGGACTTCCCGTAAAGTTGGTGATTAAAAAGGACTTTTGAAATAATTAGTGGCCGGAAAAAGGTTTTACCACAATATTTAACCCCAAATCAAGACAAACTTGTATGGAAATAAAGTGCACAAATAGAAGGCATCAATAGAGCAATTAAATAAGCTTTCTAATAGGTGAACCATGGAAACCACTTATCAAGGAAAAGTGATCGCTCTCTACTTCGATAGCTTTACTCATATTAGGTCAAATAGTATCATTTTCCAAGTAGCAGAGGCATGATTCTAAATTGTTTTAAATAAGATACAAGCCGAAAAAAAATGAATAGAAAAATAAAACTAATACTTAACCACGCTAGGCTGCTGCATGCTGTGTTAGTGATAGATTATATAAATAAATATATTAATTCAAGAAATAAGATAAAATTGGACATCCGGAATATATCTGTTTGAGTAAAAATGAGGACAACTAATGATCAACTAGAACAATTTAGCTGAAACAAGACTCTTCGTAAGCCCCCTTAAATATAATATAGAAAATAGTTGCACAAACTACACCAAAAAGAAACACACTAATAAAGAGAAGAATGAATTCTTTCAACTGATGAACTGAACAAGATAGATAAAATAAAAAAATAGTGAGACGGTTAACTAGAACCTTATTTACAAGAAAGTGCAAGAAACTAAAACATATTTTAGCTAGGCTACTCGTGGCAGAATGTGAGCTTTTCGGTATGGTTAAATTTTACCGAATAGAGCTTACTGAAAGGAAAGGTCGACACAGATACCTGCCAAGATCTCTGCATATTACGCATGCGCAAGCTCTGCCTTTGAAGAACTTTTTCCATCACAGACCCATCTAGAAATGAATCTGAGTTTTCATCAGTGTTAATGTCTTCAATATGACCAATGCACTTGGTATCATTTGAAGAGCTATTTGTTTTCCCGAGACTCAAATGTATCCGGTCGAGATATTCCTGAAGCAAGCCTTCTACTCTCCTTTGCAAACTTAACGGGATTACTACCTACACAAGAAAAGAATGTTAGTTGCTATCAATTGTATTTCTTGTTTACCCTGTAATTGTTGTGGTGAAGGACATATTTTCACCATTTTACAAAATTAAAATTAAAATTAAAAACTACAACTCAATATGTGCATTTACCTCCCTTTGAGGACGCTTATCATCAAGATCTGGTCTGTAATTGGGAAGAGGGACCTTGCTCACAACCATGACTTTCCCATAATTCTCACTGAATGAGGGAGCCAACAAAGAACTTTATTATAGAATTTTGAAAAACATAATTTCATAAATGTATATAGGCAATGTATCAGATTGTTGTCTATTTACCAGTACATCCCCATTCGCTTAGCCAGGTTTGATAATTGTTCATAGTCCCTCCGGTCCCTTTTATCTCGAGACACAATCTCATGCTCAGTTTCACTACGTGACAGCATGCTAAGTTTCCATTTCCACTCATCAATGTTTGCCACCGATGATGATGCCTGCAATTACGGCTACCACTTATTATGTTTATCTTCCCTCTGGATAGAAACAAAATCTATTGTGGATAATGCATTATATTTTAACTTGTATCTCCAATAGGTTTCCCGACTTCAAAAATCAAAGGTTCCTTATCAATAAAGAATCTGTTTTCATCATTCACTGATTTTTAGGAAACTAGCCTTATGCAATTTTACCTAGTCCTAGTTCTAAAAAATCAAAGAATTGGTAGAAACAATAGAAATTTAATTTAAAAGTCCATAATTGATACTCAGAACACTGATTTGAATAAAATGAACATGTAATTGATATTTTTTTTCATCAAATATTAACGAACATATATAAAAACACGTCTGGCATCCTATTACTGCCAACAAGGATGGGTGCTCAATAGGCTCCTGCTTGAAACCAGCAAAACTCGAAACTTGACTATCGATTGAGTATAAAAAACGCAGATTGCTATCACATATTAGAGTTAAGTTGGCTTTTTGGTGATCAAACCTACAAAATTTGAGGCCTAAACTAACATGCACAAGTCACAACATTGATTTAAATCAAACCGATATTTTCTAATCAAATATTAATGAACATATTTAAAAACATGTCTAGCATGATACTAATGCCAACAAGAAACTCGAAACTTGAAAATCGATAAACGAGCATAAAAGTGTGTTACTATCTCAATTATCAATTGCCAATTCTAGTCTAAATTAATTAAAAAGAAAGAATAAATTAGGAATATACCGAATGATTCTCGTAATCGCATTGATAGTCATCATCGGAGAACTGCTCAACGGCGTAGCCGCAATAACGTTCGGGAATATAGAAACCTTGGGGGTTATTATTACAAGGATAGCGTTTAAGGTAAAAGTGTGGTGTTTGTGGTAAAAGTAAGGTGTTAGTGGTGAGAGATGATGAAAGTGAGAGGAAAAAAGGGGAGGTAGGTCTTGTTGTTCGAGTAGTGTTTGCTAACAGAAACCCTAGACGTGAACGCATTTTAAACTCCCACAACCATATTGTACTTTCACCCTTGATAGTGATGACTGATGAACAAGAGTTAAAGACTCACTAAATTGCATCCAAACTCACTATTGCAACAATCTCTGCTTTTGAAGAACTTTTTCCATCACAGACCCATCTAGAAATGAAGCAAGCCTTCTACTCTCCTTTGCAAACTTAATGGGATTTGTACCTACACAAGAAAAGAATGTTAGTTGCTACATCAATTGTATTTCTTGTTTACCCAGGAAATTGTTGTGGTGAGGACATATTTTCACCATTTTACAAAATAAAAAACAACTAGTGCAGAAGATAAATTAGTTATTTTATAGGTTACAGTGTATCACAACTTGACAATCGCATATGTGCAAAATAGATCACCATCCACCTACTGTATATTCAATATATATCCCACTTCCTGGGCATAGAATGTAGATCTATTCAGCTAAGCCGAGTATACACTACACACATGGATAGGCTTAAATGCAGCATAAACTATAGATACCTTATCAAAAAATCTCCCAATCATCTACCCTATCAAACTAACGTGAAGCTAAAAGGTTGACATGTCCTGAGTCGCGTATGAGCACAACTACTCAACCACTCAACATGCCCCAATAAGAGGCTCCCACCTAGTGGGGTAAGGTTTCTCGGATAGTACGTAGTCTTACCCTGTGACAACAAGGACACTGTTTCGAATTGACCAACTGAGCTAGAGTAATGATCCATTTTGATTTATCCCATTCTATCCAAGAGCCGGATAATATAAATAATCTATTTATCGATTACAGCCTCCAACAAAAATTGATAAATAATCTATTTTCGTGTTTACCAACAGTTCAACTAGAGGGAGTATAAATGATAACATATACAAAAGTATTTGAATTCAAAATTTAAAAATTCAAAACTAGACAATCTATTTGAGTTACAAGGAGTATAAATGATAGAGAATTAAATGTATAATATAGGTAGTTGGATGAAGAAAACGTACCAAATTGATTTGGAATCGAAGAAACAATTGATTGGGAAGGCTCTAGCGGGACCAATTCTTGCCTTTTAATTCATATGCGATTGTCAACTTGTCATTTTAAAATCTTGCCTTTTATAAAGGGGAAGCCGAGGGAGATAATGCTCGTTTGAGTTTGAGTGAGTGTAGAGAGTATTTCAAGAGTAGTAAGGATAGGTTGAGTGAGGTTTTGTTGCTTTATTTGGGGGTTTAAAGGTCAAGAAGATGTTTATTGGGCTTTGGATGTTTCTGGAGATGATAGAGTGGTGAGTAAGATGATGAAGATGGTAAAAAGACGTGCCCAGTGGATACATAATCAGATGAGAGTGAGTGATTAAGTATAGTATAATCCTATATTGAAAATATATACATCAACATGTCAACCCTACATTCGACCTCGATCGCCATTTTGAGTGAAGTTTATTGATCTGGGTGTTTGATGTAGAATTTGGGTTTACCCATTGTTCGAAATTTGCATGTCTAGCTTTGGCAGGTATGGAATGAACATTCGGATTAGCTTTTCGGTTTGAAATAAACTGAATCGTGTATGCTTGTGGTCTACCGATAGATATAGTCGGATTTAGGTCCTTTGAAGTGGTGGTTGAAACATGATAAATTTTTTAGGAATCTACTAATTTTGCTTGTTTCATTCTTAAATTCGTATCCTAATAAATTCATTTACGTTCTTTAGTCGTATCTAACAAATTCATAAGGCAGTTTAAGCGAGACTTTCTAGGCCATGACAAAATAAAGAAAAACTAAGGACCTCAAATTAGGTAAATATAAGAAATAAGGGTATAAATTTGAGTTAAGTCAATTTGATCAGATAATATATCTTCGAGTTGTAATTTAGTCTAGGATAATTGCATTGTCTTGATTAGTCTTGGAAATGGCACAAATTTTGCATAAAAGTCCACAGTGAAAGCCAAATATTAGCGTTAAATCACATTTGACATTTTATTGAAGAATATTGCAACATTTGGCCGAGAAATATATAACATTATTAATATGCGAAACTAAACTACTTTGGTCACGTGCTTCGACCTTCGGAGTTGGGTATGATTATCAATATCTTTTCGCTCTTTCGGTTAATTCGTTCACCTAGCTTCCGTGCCTTAAAGTAATAATTTATTTCCACGGATTTGGGCATATAACAAATCACTTTTTGACGAGTTATATCGCCTTGGAAAATCCCTGATAAGCCTACGTTTAAGTTACGCTAGACCTTTCCTTGGTGTTGAATCTGACCACGTCTGAAGGTCTTGGTGAAGGTTGGACAAAATTTCACACACTTTATCATCTTCAGCTTCAGCCCAAATGGAGTCTCTTCCCTTGAATCACAAAAGATATGTGCATAGGCAGGACACTTTACGTATTAAAGTGATAGTATATAGATGTCCCACAGCCTGCTCTCTGTCAGTGTCTGATTATATAGTCTCACTTGCAGCTCTCAAGTACCATTTGTCGCTGTACGTGGTATTGCAAGCAGAATCAAGCAGGGTTGACAGCATTGATCTCCAAATCAAATGAGCCGGGTTCTCCTAAAATGAAGGCTCGTTGTGGGAGGGATTACCCGCTGACCAGGATATTAACGATCACGTCAACATTTTATCACTTGAGTCGGGTTTAATAACTAGAGCAAGGCTTTTCATGCTTGATTATTAATCGACATGTCTACTACAGACTAGGTATGCCCTGCAAACAAAAATGAGGTCAACAGTGTCCTCCACTTATGCTTGAGAATTTTTCATTTCTAAATAGAATTAATGTTTTTGATTTAAGGCTGGACAATAATAAAAGAGACTTATACAAGTGGGTGCCTGTAACTTTGAGTTCACAAAGTTATCACAGTTAATAATATGATTTAAAATTTCCAAATGATCTATGTTAAAAAGTTGTGAACCTTTTGATGAACAAAAATTTAACCAGTTAACTTACCAAGTATGCTATATATCTATATCTTTGGTGGTTTAAGTTTGGGTTAATTTTTCAATTTGGTCCCACATATTGGGGGCTAGTTATACTTTGATCTTTAATAGTGACAATGATACGTATGTATCGTGAGGAAAGATTTTATTATTTATATGCCCAACGAAAATAATAAAATCCCTTTGGAAAAATCTTCCAGGTACAAAGAGATTTATCAAACGGTTGGGGTTATTTATAGTCTGGTTATCTCCTGCGTATGTTGGCGTCTGATGCCAGAAGCCTGACTTGATATATGGACTCGGTGGCAGGCTTGGGTCTTGACTTGGATATGTGTCCTAGGCGAGGCAGGACGGATTTGGTCTTTGGCGTTGGATATAGTCGAACCGAGTGCTGCGGCCGCACAACCGATATGGGCGTGTGGACTTATCTTTGGCCTTGGACTTCGATCAGCAGAGATGTGGTGGATGATGGGACTTGGACCCCTTACCGCTTGGTATATGGTGATTTGGTGAGTTAGCACCTTCTTGATATTGTTGTTGGAGAATTACAGCGACTAATTCATAATAAATATGAACAAATCTGACAAGATCAAATAAATGTATAATAATAACGAATTCTGAAACATATATAATAATGAATTAATGCATTATGAATACGAGTACTACGATACGCGGCGGATGTTGAAAACGCTTTCTTCTCACAAATTTCCTCGTATTAAAATCTCACCGGCACACCTCAAGTGAAATGCCTGGAGTTAGTCTACGCGAGCAGTTGAGTCAAGTGATTGGGCTTTTTACTAGAATCTACAAACAATTGGACAAGAATTTGAGTCAAATTTGTATTTACATTATCAATGTAAAACTCTCGATTAGATATCTGGTTGATTTACAATCAACTCCCAATTTAACAATCTCGATTTAATTCCGTACATGGAATATAACTTCAGCGATCATTGTATGTGTGTGTGGCGTACAGGCTCGAGATAATATTAACCCCGATATAATAATATAGTGTGACCATTAGGTTATTATATCGATTATGCATGAGATCTAGCTATCTACAACATAACTTTGATATTATCGTGAGTTCCATTTAGTAATTACTATTTATTGAATGCTTAGTTTGAGTAATCGTTTCAACTAAAACTAGTAAATGAATTATTACAACAATTGTCACAACGGATATAATTATAGAGTCAAAATACTCTGATTTCCAACGGAATATGTGGGTTAGGTGGTGTCTTACTGGACCTCTTTACGATATAAGAGCTTGACCTTCCTTAATTCAATGGGTGGGGTATTTAGACCATGAACTTTCTTTGATATGATTTCTTTGGTGGGGCTTTTGATGCTTGATGACTTGGATATGTGTCCTCGCGGGATACTTCGACTTCTCTCTCGGTGTGCACTAGTTCGAGGAGCCTTAGCGAGGGTCGGGTTCTTCACCCGACAAGGGCCTTAGTAGCTCACTTGTGTTGGTCTTGGATGTAGGCGGGGATTTCAGTGGATCCTGCTTCGTTACTTGATTTGTTGGAGGGACCTTAGCAGCGTATCTCCTACAGGTTAACTTGAGTCTTAGGTGGCCAGCTCAGCTTCTCATCAGCTTTTGGGTTGTCTTCCCTCCTCCTGGTATATTCCGGTGCTATTTGAAGTGGGAGATTAGGAGCTTCGGCAACGATCCTCTCCTTGACTTGTCTTGGTATAGGGGCCTTAACAACGTGTTTCACACAGCAGATGGAGGAGACGGCTGGCTGTCGGATTTTGGAGGAGGATGGTCTCCCTTCTTTGGTGTGATGAAAGGCAGCCCTCTTTTGGGTCTTGGTGTCTCGGGTTCCGCCTTTCCTTAGAATGTATCTTCAAGTCTTGGGGGTTGTGTTCCACTTTTTGAATGCATCAGTGGAGGTTGGCTTCTTTGAATCTTCAGTTGGAGGATTGCTCTCCTTTGTATCTTCAAGCTCTGGGGTTGTGCGTCGCTGTATCTTGACTTGAGGTCTTGGGTGGGATATTAGGCGCCTATTTGGAGTCTTGATTTTCAGTGCCTCGAGGTGCTTAACGATCTTGATTTTCTGCTTGTTTCGGCGCTTTTTCTTATCTTTTTTTGTAGCTTTTCTCCTGCTGACTTATGAATTTTGAAAATATGGGGGATATTTATAGGCTTTTAGACCTTCTTCTGATTGGTTGATCAAATGTAGGATGAATTCTGATCTTAAACGATTGATCATTTAAATATTGAGGCATAATCTGAACCATCGAATATTTGAATAATAATAAAAATAATATTATATAATCAAATGTTTAGCGCCTTTGCTTTGGAAATCATTTTGGCCTTGGAATTTTATTCTGAGGTAAGCACTTACCACCCCAGTTCGTATCACACCATGTTTTATCGGGGCATTCATTTTGAGGATTCGTTTATTCAGAAAAATTTATTTTTATTTCGGTTTTTCCTCCAAATTATTATTTCAATCCCGTAAATTTAGGGAATCTTATTCTAGGTTTAAAATTAAATTTAATTAATGTTTAAACCCTAATTTTAACCTAAAATTAATATCAAATGCTGGAATATTAGGAACCCTATTATTTTCTCCTGGCTTGCATTTAATTTGAAGCTCGGATGAACCAAAATCAACACGTGTTATCGTGTGATCGGTTATAAATTAATTAAATTAATAAATTGATAAAATTAAATTTTATTAATTAAATTTCCACTATCTACAACATATTTAGTCTTTATAAATGGATATATTGATATATTTTTTTATGGTTCTATTAAACACAAGCTGTAAGACATATATGCGAAGAACTTTTGGGGAACATTTACAATTCTAAGTATAAATTTGTTATTTTAAAAATCATTTAAGGTAAATTAGTTACTCCGTATTTTTGTTCCCTCTTTTTAATTAGCTCTTAGCACCACACCATCAACTCTATTTTTCCATGATATATAGCTATAATGAAAAATGTGAGAATGTCGTCGGCGCTGGTAAAGGTATATCTACATTTTCAGGAAACCCAAATTTGACAATCATCGGTGCTGACTGCTGACTTACGTCAATAGATTTTGAATATATCAAGTTTAGCCTTAACGATCTCATACATGTTTTACCATTAGTGTTTCACAAAATCGTTAAAATAGGAATTAAAATGTACAAATATAGTTACTTATAGGACCAAATACGCATCAGTCACTATTAAGGATCAAAGTGCAATCCATCTCCAATATTTAAAAACAAATTAATAAATAACTCGTTCAAGTTTGATAGTTCACTTGAACCACTTTCAAAATGAAGGAGTACGTGCAATCATACGTCTATCAACCTTGTAATAAGGAATTTGTGCATATGCAATTTTTAAAATATGAAAATAACTTTTATTTCAAACTAACCAATCACATACTTACACATATCAAGTTTATAGTTATGAGTCAGAAACTATAACAACAAATGTGTTACTTGTTAGTGATCCCAAACATCCCAAAAGGTTAAGGTCTCAATATTGTTTGTTGCATCTAATGTTGGTTTTGCGTGGCCTTATTATCATCATCCTCGGTCTTGAATTCAGCCATGTGAGCCAGTTCTTGAACAACAAAAATAATGTCTTCAATCCTTGAAGCAATTTCAATCAATAAAGAAGCATATGATACAATTGGTATAACTTCTAGGAGGGAGACAACATTTTGAGATGCTTTGTTTTGCTCATTTTCAAGGCACTTTCTCTCTGTTTCTGTATTGGAGAAACCAGGAACATGATTCAAGAAATCCCTGAGTTCTTCTACTGAATAGTTCATCTGTTCAACTAATACATCCATCTTAGAGGATTTGGTCATTGTCTTGATACTTCTGGCTAGCTCTCTCAATATCCCTGATGAGCTTGAACTCAAGTTGAAGTAGATCTTTCCAATAGTGTTCATCATATGTCCAGAATCCTGCAACTCAATGAATACCTTTGTCAATTGTCATTATATAAAAATCCTGATTCCGCCACTGCCTCAACCCAAAAAACATGCATACCTGATTTTCGTCACAACTATTTAAAGCCTCGATACAATAAGCAAAGCTTCGCATAGCTGCACCAATTTTAAGATACTGTTTCCATGGATGCTGGAACTTGAATGAGCCATGACCAGGCTCCCATCTTGCAAAATTTGCCTATAAAAAAAATACACCCCTTCATTCAGTCAAGATTGAAGAGACACATAAACCCTTCTGGTGAGTGAAAAATCATATTTTGTACTCTGTAGTTACGTTACTTACCAGTGATTCCTCTGAGGCTTTGGTGTTTAGCACACATCTATAAGCTAGAACATCTTTTGCAGAGTAGTTGTCACTTTTGGTAGTAATAGTTTCATCCAAATTGTCACAATATTTAGTTATGCAACCTGAAAGTGTATAAGCAATTTTCAAAGTATTATTAGTAATTATTGATGAAGTAACATGTTCTCAAATCGGAAACATTAATATGTTATTTTGGTGTCAGATCAATTTCTATGAAACTAGATCAAAGGGCACCCAAAATAACTGATTTACTAAAAAAAAGTACTTGCATTCAAGAGACTTAGCCAGCTTGTCCATGTTAAGTGTAATTAATGCATGAAGCTGATCTCCAGCCCATGCAGGGACAACCAACATGCTAATGAGAATACAAAAACATGTCCCAATGACAATTGTCAATAATCTCTCTCGAGCCATCTCAAACAATTTCTCCACCCTATAGCCTGATACTGAAATCAAAGTGAAAGTGAGGACAAAAACCATTGCACCATAATCGAACCGCGCCTTCACCGTTGGAATAAATCTTGAGAATGTTGCCAGAGAACCTGAATCAATATTGAAACTTGTCAAATGATAATGATAGAGTAAAAGGCAAGTTTAATGACAAAGCCATGCTATTTAATAACAAAAACAATGAGGATGCAAGATATTACCCAGTAGGAAAACAGAAATATCACTTATTATGGGTTCAATATCGCCTCCAAATTGACTAGCCACCCAATGAACTCCTACTGCAAGAAATCCAGCAAGAAAAGTCCCTGTCACTCTGTTCAAGGACTTAGCTAGTGTTGCACCTGAGATGTTGGAAATATATTCAATTAAACAATTTTTCTTGATAATAGTGATTATTTATTAGGTTGGAATATTAATTCTTTAAACATAACAAATGACCTTGACAAACTTCTGTATTGTTCAGATATAATGAATAATATATTTATTTATTCCAAAAATGTTACATGGAATAGAATATAATGAATAATATTTAAAGGAATTTTCTTGGTACTTACCAACATAATATTCGAAAGCAACGACGACGGTTAAGACTGCCCACATGGCTGTGCCTCCAACACCATCATACAAAGGTCTCATGTAATAGAACAGTGAGACAACAGTGAGAGCAAACCCCACTTTCAGACAGTGGATTACTTTCTTAGGATCATCAACTGCAACACTCCATGCCTTCTCAAAAAATTTCCAAATTCTTGAAAATGATCTTTTGATAAATGACTCTAGAACCAACCAAGGCTTCCAGCCGGAGCTCGGTTGCGATAATGCCTGAATATCGTCTGAAATGCCATCATCAGCAGAAGCTGTTATCCTCCATTCTAGATGGTTTGCATCTTCTCTGAAGTGTGCCATGTTTTTTGGGGATAGAAATGGTTAGTTGTTTAAGATGTGGTGCACCAATGTGTAGCTATATGCTAATACGAGGATCTCTATTGTATATGCATGAATATATAAACTAAGATAAATTTGTTGGATTATTGTTCATAGGAGTATATAGTTTCTTTATATAGTACGTAGTAGTATTTATTTAATTTCTACCTAATGGAGGAAAGGACTTCCACTATTTCATTTTTCTAACAATGGGCTATGCACTAGTAATGTACTGCATGTCTGCATAATTGTCAATTTGGTCATATATAATGGGTAAAGTTAGTCTTAGATAGTTTTATTGTTATAGATTAGTATCCGAAAGTAATGAAGTTGTACGTTTATTCTGTCTTTTCGGGGACATCTTGAAACATTTGTCATTTCGAGAATAAATCTTGTGCAGCACAGGTAGCTTTCTTGGCATTATAGCTAATAGAAACTAAGAATGTAAGCTTGGTCATTATCTGAGACCAAATCGACAATTAAGTCTTTAGCTAGACAATGCGAGTGATCAAACCCACGACTTTCTATGTACCCTATATGATACATGTGTAGGGAGGATGGATATACTGAAAACATAATTATAATAGAGGACTTTTAGCAAGAATTTTTGCAGACAAAATATCCAACAATCGAGGTTAGCAGTAACATAATTTGTAAATAAATTTCTCTTTACGAAAGCGGTGTTATTAAGGTAATCCAAAAGGATTTATTTTCCAGGATCTGATGATATAAAATCAATCACGCCTTAGAGCGCTCTAAACGGTGTATATATAGAACTAATAGGAACAAAAACTATCACCAATAATTGTTTTAGTAAAATGTATTTCGTTTCTTTGTTGTTAGATCAAATAGGGAAGAACGGCTTTAAAAGATGGAGTATAGGAGGTGGTCAGTCCTGTAACTTCTGTTAGTAACTGCGGTAGTAATAAACGTTTACAACCAACTAAATGCAAATCTTAGCAATTTAGCTCCAAAACGGAAGAACGTCAAAGATTTTCAAATCTTTGCGGTGCAAAACGAATTTCTGAACCGGGGTATAAATATGTGTGTATTTGATTTCAAGGAAGACCTCTGCGCCCAGGCCTTGTTCCCAGACTAATGTGTTACATTATCAACCCGGGGTAATATTTTATATTAGAATTAGTTACGGACACACGCATGAAACATTCTCTGAGCATTTTTTTTACTCATAACTAATCGACCAACTATATAAAAGCGGTCGTGCTTTTGCAATCCTCACATGTGTGATATGATAATCCCACACGTAATGAAATTTGGTCAAGGCAATCCAAAGGAGATTAGGCGCGTCAAAGTGGGCCCACATCGCGAAGCGCCAGTGTAAATGGACTGTGCCGAAGAGGGTCAGGCGAGGCATTACTATGCGTAAGGGCCGAGTCGACCAACAAGTTCATGAAGAGAAAACGTTAGTGAATACGGTATTGGGAAGCGCCATTAAAGAAGAAAATTGTAGGGGGCATTGAGACAATAATGATCCGACCCTTTAATGAGCCCTTGAAGAGCCGTATCATCCGATTGTAATGGTGCCAAGACTTGATCAAAGGTAATAGTCCAAACCATTATCGTAAACCTTGAACACAAATCAAGTAAGTTCACTTTGATATCCAAAATCTATTTATAGAAACCAAACTCTCTCGATCTATTACTAACTTGATCATCGGAGTGTTTTTGGCCGAGAAACCGATCTTTGTTTTGAAGGCTTTTCCATTTGGACCAAGGCGTATCGAATCACAACTCGAAAGACTTGTAAATCAGGTCTATTACGAGGAACCCAGAACCGGTGCGTCGTTAAGCGTACTTGATTGGGAGACTTGCATAATAAAGTCACTACCCTCTTTATCAAGAAGATCAATCCAAATGAAATAACAATCGCCCTCAGGGGAGCGATGCTCTGAACTGGTACAAGCATTTGTCGGCATGAGAATGCCTACAAATGTTTAGGGACCGATCAGCGTAGTCGGAAGAAGCTACTGAGGGAAGTTCGCGCCGCCGGAGATGGCATGGTTGATACAACGACTCACGGGCGGATTGTTGGCGTTATGGGTAGAGTGAAGGAAGCGACTCCACAAGAGGAGGCTCCGGCGGTATCATCATTTGTCCGGGAAGATGGGGAGGAAACTTCTGGCGCGTACTTCAGCATGAAGATGAACAACGAGCCCTGGACGGGTCAATAGAGTCTTCATGAGGTTCCGGCTTTTTGAGGAGGTAAGCGCCGGCTCGAGCGTGACAATAATATCTTCTTTGCGATGTGGTCACTTGACCTTACAACGAAGGTTGTAGGGGCATGCCTTGAGGACAATAGCATAGTTGGCGGCCTCGCTCATACCTCAGAGATCACAGTGCAAGCATGCCGTTGATAATCCCATAGCGTCGAGATATCCAGAGATTGGCGCCAAAATGGATCAGGACTGGCGGATCGATGAATAAATGGACTGGGCCATACGGTGGGCAGGCGAAAAACCCACGTGAAGCCCGAAGGGGCTATGTCGTCCCGGCTAAGTATTAAGGAGAAAAGGTCCATTGAAGATTAACGGCATGACTCGGCTCAATTAAGGAGGCAATTAAGCTTGTAATTACTCTACCGATCCGCCCAATGAGCCACAAATCACTAATTAATCGGCGATGAATGGGCCACTCAGGCTTGACCAAAATAATGGTATAAATAGACTATAAAGAGTAAACCTTAAGCCAAGTCAGAAGTAACCTAGCTGATACAAATTATCTCTTTCAAAAGCTAAACTCTTTTCGATCCGGTAGTGACTTGATATTGAATGTTTCGTAAAGCGCGGGTCATTGTTTTGTAGGAACTCACGTTTGGACCACGTGCTCCAGGCTTTGCTTGGAATTGTGATGGCCCATCACGAAACCGGACGAGATCATCATTGGCGACCACGATCGAGGACACTTGCACTAAGAAAATTCACCACCACGCTCGTTGTTACTATTATCATGAAGCAGCGAATGGGGTAATGACAAGTCTCAGGAATGATGGACTTAGAATTTGAATAATCCGATTGACCGCGGGAGGATGAACTAGTCGACACTCAGGACAGTCCGCAGGGAATCTGGAGGAACCGTGCGAGGTGGAAATTCACACCCACGAGATGGTAGGATTATTACAAAACGCGGCCTTTATGCGTGGCTTGGCGTATGGCAACTCGGAGGTTGAGAGGGAGAACCCGTGGAAGCTGTCGTCCGTTCGGAGGATAAAAGCACAAGCAAAGCGGGATCCATGTTAAGGGGTTAGAGGGCCGAGGGAATCGAGAATGTGTGTGGCGCCTGAGGAGGTCTCGGGAGGAAATCCCAGAGGCGGCCAGCGTGAGGGGCGTCCGGGTATCACGTTCGATAAAGAGGGAGGGGATCGGCATGAGTCTCAGATTGGCGCTCTGCAGGGCAAAACACGAGGAGGCCATGCTCATTCGGAGGTCCACTCAAGGAGCTTAATAAGTGGAAAATATATATTTGCGGTAGGAACAGGCATATGCCAGGGGTGGACTGGGAGGTATTGAGTTAACGGTATGTTGTCCGCATTATAAGCCACGTGAAAGACGAACAAGCGGACTATGCTGAAGAGAGGAGAATACCATCCGGGAGGAGGTGGATAAGCGTTGGGGACAAAGGAAATCCTCGAACTCTTGTTCAAACATTAGGTAGCTAATGTGATTATTGTCCAGAAGCCTAATGGGATGTGGCGGACGTCTTGTGAGACTTTACTGCTTGTCATTAAGATACGCCCCAAGGATTGTTATGCACTTTAACACATTGATGACTAGTTGACTCAAGCACGGGTACAAAGGTCGTTGGTTTCTAGATGCTTTCGGGGTATCAGATATTCTTTGTGGAAGAGGATGTGGAAGACAGCATTTCCTAGCTGAGTATGACATCATTGCTGGAAGGTCACGCCAGTCTCCGGCTTAGCGAAGAAACACGAGGGAGGCGTGCAGATGGTCAACAATGTGTTCTCTACCCAGTTGTTGGGTTTTATGGAGATTTATGTGGATGAAATGCTCATCAAAAGTCAGGAAGCGGCAGATCATGAAGCCAATCTCCGGGAGAGCTTTGATAACTTGCAGAGGTATAAGTTTCGGCACAACCCGGATAAGTGTGTTTTTAGGGTGACCTCTGGAAAATTCTGACTATATGATCATCCGGCCAGAATCAGGCTAATCGAGACAAATAGAGGTGGTGCAAGCCTAAATACGAGTCCATGAGACCCGAAGGAAGCCTTGGCCAGCTTGGCGGGAATAACTGCTTGGCGGTTCATATCCAGCTAGAACAGGAGTTTTCCCTTCTTCAAGGCCATTGAGAAGGAAAAAGAGTTTAAATGGACTCTAGAGTGTGAGAAGTCCTTTCAGGTGTTGAAGAAGTACTTACAATCTCATATTCTTGGCGGCGGCCGATCGCGGGGGGCATCACTGCGACTATATCGCGGTTTATGAGTTAAGCTCGGTAGCATCCTAAATCGGGATGAGGAAAAGATCACGGGCGATTACTATATCGACGGTCATGAGGGTAGGCTGAGCGAGATATCCCACGATGGAAGCGGTGTATGCCACGATTGTTCTTCGCAGAATACGAAGCCAACTTTAAAGTAGCATCCCAGTGCTAAATCCGATTGGAAGTAGTTCTGGATCAACCTCTGCGATAGATATTGGAGAACCCCAGCAGGTCCGGATGGATAGTCAAATAGAGGCTATAAATTTGCAGTAAATTTGATATTAAATTTTACAAGCCGTGGGCAGAGTATAAAAAGCCGCAGGCCCTAGGAGAGTTCATGGTTGAATGTACCCGCAGGCGGGCAGGGGGCACCGAGTTAATCCAATGCAGGGAGGCATTGGCGAGAGATGCAGTTGTTATACGTAGACGGTGTGAGAAATCCCGGTGGTTGGGGAGAAGGAATCTTATTATGGTCCCCGGTCTTAAGATACGGGCCGCCCGAGGTTCGCTTTTACCGACCCGCGAATAATGAGGTTGAATATGAAGGACTTGCCAATGGTCTTTCATTAGCAATTGATTTGGGAGCAGAGCACATCCATATACAGACGGATTCTCAGTTGCTGGTGGGCCATGTGAATTTTAAAATTGATGAAGCAAAGGAGAGGCTGGTAGGATATATGCGGGTGTTAGAAATTTGGTTAGAATTTTACGATCACATCACGTGGAGCATGTCCTCGGAGAGAGAATCAAGAGAAGCGGATAAATTGTCTCAGCCGGCCACGGTAGGTATGGGACACTCCAGTTCCACTCGGTAGAGATGGAGTGGCCGGGGGGTAGCCTTCGGATGAAAAGTAATGGATAATGCCGGAGGGGTGGTGGGGCCAGCCAGACAGAGTAGTACTCAAAGGCTGATTTTTGAGAACCCGGAAGGAAAAGCAGGTATGCCATGGTTCGGGGCGGGGAAACCCCGGTCCTTCTTGACCCAGTCGTCAGTGTTTCTGCCGGGCAATCGGTTCTTGTTTTGTGGAACTCCCGTTTGGACGAGGCGTGCTCAGTTAAACTTGGAAGAAGATTTGTGATCCAATTTCGTCACCGAAACGGACTATATCATCAATGGCTTGAGAGTGGGCCTTGAAGGACCTCATTGGAAAGGACCCCATCCGATGAGTATACCTCAAGCTACGCCTTTTGGATCTTGTTGCTTCTGCAGGGCGGGGGTATGCCATGGTTCGGGTTCTGGGTATACCTCATTTCTTGCCTTCCACGGTTCTCGAAATCCACTTGATAGCCTCATACACCGTAGTTCGGGCGGTCCCCCGCCTCGAGACAGTGTCCATTACTTCTTTCATCGGAGGCTTTCACCCCCCATTCTACCGAGGTGGAATCCGGGGCATCGTACTGCGTGGCGGTTGAGGCAGTCTATCAGCGCCTGTTGATTCCTCTCGGCGGACATCACTCCATATATGACGGATGGAAAAGTCATGCCAAATTTCTTTCCCTCCCCAAATATCCTACCAGCTTCTCCTTTGCTTCATCAATTTTAAAATCGCCCTTCCACGAACATTAAAGAATCCTATCCGTATATGGATGTGCTCACCTTCGCGTTTACTAATGAAAGACCATTAGGAAGTCTCTTCGTACAACCTCATTATTCGTGGTTGTGAAGGCGAACCTCAGAGCGTACTCGACCTTATGACACTCCAGGGATCATAATAAGATTCATGCCCCGAGCCCACTTTGGAGATTCTGTGGCGCCATCTATGTATAGCTTGAGACCCTGCGCTTTCGGCGGCCTCGATTAACTCGGGTGCCTATTAAATCTGACCCATGTGTACATTCAACCATGAAGTTTGCTAGGGCCCTTTTATACTCGTCAGCGGCTTATGCCGAGTCAAATTCCTTTCGGCTGCATAGCCCATTTGACTATGCGTCGGGACTGTTGGGTTCTCCAATGGCTCTATCGTAGAGGTTGATCCGTAACTACACTGGATGTGCCTCGAAGTATTGTTCGACTTCAGTGGCAACAATCGGGGCATACGATTTCTCCATCGGAGGATATCTGAGTCTCGGCCCCCCGACCCGGGAGCTGACATAGTACAGCACGACCTCTGGACCTTTTTGTCAGCCCTAGATGTGTCAGGCGCTCTTGTTGACTTCAGTCTGCCAGATATAGTTGCAGGATGTCCCCCGCCTGACGGCCGTTACCCAACATTTGAGGAGATTAAGTATTCCTTCATCTCATAAAGGACTACCTCACATAAGGAGTCCATTCAAACTCTCTCCTCTTTTTAATGACCTTGAAAAAGGGCAAACTCTGTCCCTACGGCATTGATATGAACCGGGTCGGCGTTATCCTTAAAATCAGTGGCGTGCTTCATTCCCAGGTCATGAGACTACTGCATGGCTTCTTCACCAATAATATTTTAGGGATTAGGCTCAATTTTCATTGTTTGATCATATAGTCAGAATTTTCAAAAGTTTTAAAATACACTTATAGGGTTGGGCCAAAACTTATACCTCCATGAGTTATCAAGGAGTTCTCTCGAGATTAGACACCGTGATCTCCGTTTTCCGAACTTTTGATGAGCAATTCATCCACATAGATCTCTATGTTCTAGACAATACGGGTGGAGAACACCTTGTTGACCATCCTACGATACGTGCCTCTGCGTTCTTTAAGCGGAAGGCCATGACCTTCCAATAATAGATGCCATACTTCCGATTACAAATGCGGTCTTACTCAGCATCTTTCTTCCGCCGTGAATTGTTAGAATCTAGTATGAATTTAATCGTGATAAACACCAATTAAATACATCCCAGTTCTCAAAATAGTATAAAATTAATCTAAACATGGGGAAATAACAAATGTATGAATACAAGGATTCTTAGCTTACATATCAGCGAGCCAGTTAGACGATTCCCGCGTAGTGCCTACCGGCGTGAAAGCCGCAGAGGATCTCTCCCGATGCTTGTTCAGCACCGGCGGATGTCCTCTGGGTGCACACACACCAAGAGGGAATCGAACCGAGAGCTTGAACTTGCTAGAGTTTTGTGATGAAATGTGAATTGGAAGATGAAATCTTCCAATTCTCTCTAGGGAGGGGCGGCTATTTTCTTTTAATGAGAATTGGAGGTTTTGTGATTCTTTTTTTTGTCTGAAAACCTAATCCCTCTTTAAATAAAGTCCCAAAATTCCACTCGTTAAGAAATCGGTTTAATAGATTAGCTTAATTAGACGTTATGAACTTCTAATTAAATGAGTTACTAGTGAGGTTGTTCTATTTTAATTAACAACAAGTCAATTCACAAAATCTTGACTCCATTATCAGATAAACATCAGGAGTTATTCATCGATCTCGATTACTTAATTGATTAAACTTAAAGTTTAACCAATTGATGTTCATCAACATATATATTTGATAAATATATAAATATTGAAATACGACACCGATACACAAAGTCTCGTTTAATTTCATTCATGAAATATTGATGAATATCATTGTATGTTTGTATAATAATAATATTGACCCGATTACTATTATTATAACGATTAATAGTAAGATCTAGCAATCACTCTTAACCCCTTAAATTATCATGAGAACCCGCACTAGTAATATACCATTACTAAGAGTGAACACTAAGGAAGTTCGATAATCCTCACATTTAACTAACCAGTAAATGAATTGATCTATGATTGTCGCGGGCACAATAAAGGAATCAATTCTCGTTGATTTCAACGCTCACGACCGACATACTTGGGCCCGATTACTTTACAATTCCTTTATCTACATAGATGTTCAATTAAGTAGGCTAACTATAAGAAGTGTGTCATGAAACACCTGCTTTCTTTACTAAGTATAGGCGAATAAGCATTTATGGCGTCCCTTAAACCAATCGGTACCGTGTGAGAGCTGAGATCTCACTTGTATATCAAGACTGAATCATCCGTCCTGATATATCAACATCCATAGTTACTCACCCAACATATGCGTTATGATCCCGCTTAAGGCGGGGCGTTTAGTGCAGTCAAAATCTGAGAGCTTATATACAGATAGTTATGCTCTCGTAGGTCTAAATTGTCGACCTAAAATTTTAAAACAAATATCGTAGGACAGATATACATATCTTCTAGCAAGATTAGTTTCGGTCATATGCAGCTCCCGATCACACAGACCGGCGGCCAGTATTGATCTAGTCCTGAGGCTAACGGCAGTCAATCTTGATCACTAATCAAAACACCATGTTAATTCGTATAATGCTTGTATTTTAACTATCGGCGTCGACGGGCACTTTAGTATCCTGTTCTAGGCTTGAAGAATTTATAATCAACAATTCATATTTGCCTCTCTGAAAACATAGACCTAAAAGTTTAACTTTTCACTCATCAGGGATACAATACATGTATATTATATGTAAATATAAACATATAGGCCTTGATAAAACAAATATACTTTCGAATATAAACAAAATATTGAGATATTTGTTCACGTAACCCTGATAGATACATCTTGACTCCTTAACCCTAACACCAACTTGCGACATAAATCTAAGACATGTTCATTTGCATTCTCATCATGCTTTGCTTGATTTGAGTATTAGTTTTAGTAAAGGGAATTCGGCGAATTAACTGTTCTTTACTTTACATACTTTGATACTCCTTTCCCCATTAAGCGTATCTCTAATTAGGTGATACTTTCAGGGTACGTGCTTGGATTTGTGATGTGCTCGGGGTTCTTTAGCTTGAGCTATCGCCCCAGTATTGTCACAAAGTAACTCAACTGGTCCCTCAATGCTAGGTACTACACCAAGCTCAGTCACGAATTTCTTAATCCAACATGCTTCTTTAGCGAGAACTTGAGGCATTTGCTGATAGCTCTCAGATTTTGTGGTAGAATCGGAAATAGTACTACGCTTGGAACTCCGCCAGAATCTTGCTCCACCGTTCGAGACAAAACACATGCCCAGTGAGCGATAGTTGTCTGTCGATCACAGCCCCGGCATCGGTGTACCCGGTGACTACTAACTCATCATCTCCCTCGTATACCAGAAAGCATCTTTTAGTGCTACCGAGATGCCCAAAGATGCAACTTCAACTGCAATCAGTGGTTCTCACAGGATTAGCTTGAGTATCTCTTTGGTTATCTACTCAGTGCATAAGACACATCAGGTCTGGTGCATAACATGGCATATATGATGGATCCTATAGCCGAAGCGTAAGGTACATCCTTCGTTTTGTTCATCACCGGCGCTAGTAATTGGGACTAACATTAACTCTGGCGAGTTGAACTCCATGTCTCATGGGAGATTATCCTTCTTGGAGCCCACTTTCATGTTGAACAGCACCGGTACCTTATTCACATAGGTATCCACGACAAAGTCCAATGTGCCGGCCCGATCTCGATGGATCTTTATTCCCAGTATATATTGTGCTTCCTTTAAGTCAACCGTTGAAACAGTATTTACCTGACCCGATCATAGTGAGTTCATTAACTCGTTGTTTCCAATGATAAGTATATCATCGACATACAAGACTATGAATGATACGTAACTTCACTTACCTTCTGTATACACAAGACTATACTTCGCTCTTGATGAAGCCAAAATCTTTAATTGATTCATCAAAGCGTGAATTCAATTAGCGGGATACTGCTTAAGACCATAAATGGACCTTTGCGAGCTTGCACATACCTTCTCTTAGGTCCTTTAGGACATGTAAAAACTGGAGGTTGCACCATACATCCTCCTCCCCAATTTCCATTCGGGGAAGGCGGTCTTTACATCCATTTGCCATATTTCATAGTCATGAAATATGCGGCGATAGCTAAGATTATCGGATGGATTTAAGCGTAGCCCCAGCTGGTGAGTAGGTTTAAAATCATAGTCACTTTGTGAACTTGTTTAAACCTTCGCTACAAGTCTAACTTTGAAAGCTGCTCAGCGTTTCCGTCTTTATCATGTTTCTTCTTAAATACCCATTTACATTCAATAGAAGGCTGACGAACCCCATTTGAGCCAAAATCCAACAAGGACGAACCTTGTTAGGTACATAGAATCCATCTCAGATTGCATGGCTATTTGCCATCTGTCAGCATCCTTGCTATTCATTGCTTCTTTATAAGAAGTGGGCTCGTCACTTTCAATGATGAAGGCTTCACCACTTGCTAAAGTTGCGTGGCGATCCTTGTTGGATCTCCTAAGGGTTGGTTCTTCCGCATGTATAACGGATCAGTGGTCTTTCTATGAAAGAGTGCCAATTCTTGTGTGGTGCGTCGGTCTTACGCCTTGGATCTGCATCGACATTGACTTCATCAACTTGAGGCTTCATCAAGATGAACACCACTACTTCATTCATACGAGCAGATATTCCTTTTCAAAGAACACTCACATCTTAGCAATGAAGATTTATTCTAAATGCTTTGGGTAGAAGTAATGGCTGTTGTTTCCTTTGGATATCTATGAAATAGCATTTATCGGATTTGGGCGCAAGTTTATCCTTTGTTAATCTCTTAACATAAGCTTCACAACCAAATCCTGAGAAAACCCAACTTGGGAATCTTCCCAAACCATGATTCGTAAGCTAGTTTTCTCTTCTTACGACACCACTGTTGGACATTCGTTTAAGGTAGCTATGGCTTAGAGTGCATATCCCCGAAATTAGCGGTAGATCGGATAGGCTCATCATAGAGCGAACCATATCAAGAAGTTCGATTTCTCCCTTTCGAGACATGCCGTTATGTTGTGGCATTCTATGGGAGTGGTGTGAAAGCAATACCGCACTTTTCTACAAGATGAGTATTGAACTTCGTGACTCGAATATTCTCCTACATGGGAGAATGTCTTTATTGTCTTGTTCAATTGGTTTTGTACTTCATTTGGAACTCCTTGAATTTCTCAAAGGACTTTCGTGTTTGTGTCTCATCGGATACACAAAACCGTATCTCTTATGTCGTCGATAAATGTATTAAGTAGTTAGCACCATCTTTGCGGATGTGTTAGATTGCTTTCTACGTACATCGGGTGTATGATCCCCAATAAATCAACTTGCCCTTTCATTGAATCAGTGGTGATTTAGTCATTTGCCCCAAGGCAAGATTCACGCTTATCGTATGATTCATAATGGGGAGGAGGCAGCAGTATCCCGCGGGTGGGTTTCTGCTGATTAGGTTCGTTAATATGACCACAATATGCAGTTTAGATCATTAGGCTTATTCCGTTTAAGTTTATGTTATATGACTCAATCATCATGTCTAAGCTTGAATAGACCATTTTGAAGGGAGGCGGTACCAAATCTTGCCCGTTTCACGGTGATCCCAAATTCATGAGGGATCTATTGAAATGAAAAACCATCATTGTTCAAAATAGAAGCGAGGAAATAATATTCACACCAAATTTAGAATTTACATAGTAAGCAGGGCCAAAGTTGAAAAACAAGGCCGTGGGCAAATTTAAGCGTGGATCCCTCACGCGAGACATGACCTTGACCAGTTCTGCGAAAAGTAGATCCACATGCCACTGCTTTCAGTCTACTTGCTTGACTTGAGTTCTTGCATATTATGACAAATATGAGAACCTGGCAGGTGCATACCAGCACCCATGAGTAGAATTAGAAGTTGTCTGAGCTTCAATAACATGTCATGCGTTCGGTGGTCGTGAGACGTTCTTATATCGTTGTGAACTTCATAGCAATTAGGCTTTTTACCGGTGGCTGGGTTCCATGATAATGACATTTTTCATCCCTTTTTAATTGTTCTCTGCATCCGGCAACTTTTGGGATTCCTCGAACCACTTGGCTTTGTTGTTAAACTTCTTCTTGGAATTTCGCCTTTGTTTTGGACCACCAAAAGCGAAGGAGTGAAGATTTTTAGTCTTACAGTTTGTCTCGGCGTTAAGTGATCATCTTATGCGGTTCATTTAGAGATAACTCAAACTTGTGCATATTGAAGTTCATGACAAGCTGAGATAATTTGTGGAAAGAGACTTGAGGATGGAATCCTGACGATTCTTGAGACACTTGGTGCCCCGAGGCGTTGAGTCGTCGACGAAGCAATCATTTTAAGCAACAACGAGGGCTCGCTGGCTGTCCGTTCCAAACAGCATCCACGAAACGAACAGTGTCCTTGCTCTACCGCCAACTTCCTTTAGGAATAATTCTCGATTTGCGGTATATGTCATATCTTTGCCACGCTTTTCGTATTGAATTTGGGCAGAAGGTTCATATTGCTAGCGGCGTAGAGACATTGGACATCATGACGTCAGACTTGTGCTTTTTTGTGGGATCTTTTTCCCGATGGGAGCACTATCGTTAAGGTATCGAGAGGAACCTTAGTGTTGATGCGTATTCGATTCTTGAGAATAATTCTCAAATTTAGAGACCAGCAAATCGAAGTTTGAGTTATTAAACTTAACTTTTTCAAGTCTTGACAGTTTTTATGAAGTAGTAGTAAGCGGTAGCCATTAAAATTCTACAAGAATAAGTAATAAGACAACAGTCAGGTAAACTATCGTACTAAACATTTACAAATAAATTGTAAGTAAATACTAATACTTAGTCTCATGAAATATATTAGTATCTAGAGACCTATTACACTTGAATCAAGCGGCAACAACGGAACATTTTGAATCAGTTATAATAGTAGGTTATCAACCAATTATGTAAAACTACATAACTTCTTGTGTCGTTAGCATACTATTCAAGATGCTATCCGACTTTTGTGTCTCCGACAGAGCAGTTAAGCATACCAGTTAAACCAAATTACTTGGAATGATCATCGAAGAAGCCTAGCGTTAGTGGAATGATCCATTATGTCGTATCTAAGTGCAAGCGTAACTTTTGCCGTATGACTTGTCTAGATAATGCAACCCGATTTCCACAACTTTAAAGTGGCTTGATACGTTGCTTAAATTTTTAAATTTAGTGAGATTATTATTACTTTGCTTTTTATTTTTACCATGCAATTGTAGCACGCAATCAAACATATGTACAGCATGAAAAATAAAACAAATGCGCATTCAAGCGTATGATATGACCTGACCTGTGCATTTTTTCAAAACTTGAAACTAACATTTGTACAATACGATTTCTTTATCTTAAAACTGGAATCTCCACGAGCTCCGTCTTGAATTCTGATTCAAATACACTAATCGACTTAGACGGCGGCATACGAGCAATGGGAAAGCAAAGAAAATTAAATAAAATAAAATAATATGACTCAAATGAATTAAGTATACAATAATACGATCAGCAGACCGAAAAAAACACAGTCGTATCAATACCTCCATTTCATTCCATAACAATATATATAGGCGAAAACATTAAAACAAATAGATGCACTTAATGTCACATATATTAAATGAAAATAATTGTGTTCATAATTGACTAATTAATTACCCATTATGATACAGTGAAGGTATCAATTAATGTAAATTTCAAATTCAGGCATATATTCACACATGATTAATGATAATTATTACAATAATTACCAACCTCTTAAAATATGGAATAATTACTTTAAGTAATTAACTCCAAAATTTAAAATTTAAAAGTTATCCGCGAAAGTATTTTAAAAGTATGGAATTAATGAAATAATTTTGAAGGAAATATAAATTAAATTTAATGCCATTCAAGATATATATTGATCATCTTAATGACAAAATTTTATGATTTAACATTTAAAACCAAAATTAATAATTACGATAAATTTTAAAACAAAAATAATTGCATAAAATACGTTTGGGGGTTTTCTAAAAGCGGACTGACGAACTATGACAAAACATGGCCTCTCCGGCCACCACGAATGACAAAGGCGCCGGCCGGTGCCATAAGCGGCCAATGGGCTGGCTATGTCAGTCGCGAGCGTCAATTCGGTACTGACGAGACCCAGATTCGCGAAGTGCGGCATCCGATTTTATTAATTATTCGGTTTCGATTTTTCTGATTAATTGCAGCTTTTGTAAAAGCGATTTGGAGCACTAAAAAATTAAAAAAGTGCAGAGTTTTCTTGAACATCAACAATATCATTATTGAACACGTCCAAGTGGTAGTTTATCAAAAACACTTCTAGTTTTTTTTTTCGATTAAGCGAAAACAATCCAATTAAGCCAAATGTTTTGGAGTACTTAAAATTCAAAAAATTAAAGAAAAAAGAGCGCATAAATCAAAAAGGGTCAAAGAGCACAGTTTAATTTAAGTAATTTTGAAATTTCTAAACCTCCTTGTAAAATCGAAGAAGCCTTGATTTGCCTACCTCAAATTCAAAAATGGAATTCAATCCAATTTTAATCCCTTTCATATCATGAAGCAATTAAATAAACTTCAAATCATCAAAATCAATACATGAAGTGATGATTCCAGCCATATGAAACATATATTAAAGCGGGTTGATTTTTCATATTATATATTCATCAATTGAATATATAAATCATGAAATAATCAAGGTAACAACAACTATGTCGACACACAATCAAACTGAATAAAATACATTAAACTTGCTTGGTACAAAGGCCATTGTTAGAATCTAAAGTATGAATTTAATCAAGTGATAACTTTAAATTTATACGTCAGTTCCCAAATAATGTAAATTAATCCCAACATGAAATAACAAATGTGAATACAGGATTCTCCTTACATATCATGACAGTTAGACCCAATTCCCACCAAATCTCTCAAAACACATGAGCTTTAATTGTGATTTATCAAAGAGAGTGAGTTTGGTTTGTAAGCTTTGAAATGAAAATGAGTATAAAAACATTTAGAATTGTTTGGGAAAAGTTGGGGAAGAGTTTGGAAGATTTGGTATTTAAAGGGGTGAGAAAATGGAGTTAAAACGGACAAAAACGGCTAGTTTTTGACACCCATCGAGACCTCATCGAGAGCCTAGGTCTCGATGGGGTCCTAAACAAAGAAAAACAGCAAATGGTTTCAGATCATCGAGGACACCATCCGGACCCACAGGTCTCGATTGGATCGATAAACTTTCGAAACTTAAAATCGCATTTCCCGCTTCGTTATAGCTCCGATTTAGACGATTCAAAAAGCGTTGGAAAGCTCTTTTCAAACCCTTTAATAAAATGAATTCAAACCCCAGTTTTATACACATTAAGATTTTCAAAATATTTTCTTTTGACAAACATTCTTAAAAATATTGAAACGGTTAAGATCTTTTAGTCAAAAATGATTTGAAAAATATCTCCCAAATAAGAACTTCAATCAAGATCAAGGAAAGAAAGTACAGTAAGATTCAACCCATAACTTTTACCTAATCTTCGGCTTGCATCCAGAACCTCGTCTCTTCGATCTTGATTCTTAAGTATTAGACTTTTCTTGGTCTTTAAATACATAGGTAGATTGAGCGATCTTATACATCGTAGTCTTCCTTTGAAGCTTGTATGGTTGATTCTTCTTCTATCTCACATACTCATATTTTACGGCATTACCAAAAATCACCTTGAAGCTCATGACATTTCTTCATTGTCTTGATACCTTGATATTGTGCTTGTTTGATATGATATCAACTTCGTCAGGCAAGCACACTTTAACATACCTATGAATTAAATCGGCAACACGTATGTTAGATGATAAATTAATGTTTGAGTCATCATTAAAACAAGGTGTCTGGACTCGTAGTCAAGCAAACTCCCCTTTTGTTGATGATGACAAAATATTGATGCCAAACCATCATAACTAATATAAGGTTAAGCCTGAGGACATGGTTTTGCTTTGTACTCGCATGCTAGATAAAATAAAATATTTAAGCATACTAGCATGGCATATTTCATAACAAAGAATGAATATCTCCATTATTTGAGAAAGCATTTCTTGAGTATTTCATGAAGTTTAAAAAAGGATTTTATAATCGGGCTTTAATTGAGCATACATATACTTATGATCAACAATTTGTGTCGAGTCCACATATGAGTTAGGAGACATTCAAAGTCTTTTAGGTACAAACTCCCTTTTTAAAGGGCATTAAATATTTTTAAAGCTAGCCTAAAGAACATGGCTCCCCCCGACCTAATGCATATAAATGATTAACACATTCAATGCTTAAATGTTATAGAAACGTCTGCCTTTGAATTTCAAAATGTAGAATGTCGTACACGGAGAGGAATATGCAAAATATACTTTCAAGTTCTGCAAAGAAAAATGCAACATATTTTAACTTGGAGTGAAAACAAGAACATGTGAAACATCTCTCGAGAGCATTTCTATCCTAGAGACACAGGAGAAATTTGGAACTTCTGAGCAAAATATCGTTCAATAAGGAAAATTTATGAGCACATTTCCGTATTGCATAATGATATACACCTAGGACATGCAGCGTAAGAAATGGCGCTGAGCATATATATCATGTAGGATACCTAAGGAAAAACATAAAACACAGGCATCCCAAACATGTTTGAAATCCACTTTTACAAAACATTTAACATTTAGAGAGAGGATAGGAACAAGGAAAGCATTTTAAAATCGGAAGTTTTAAAATAGATAAATCAGTTTAAGTTGTACGTCGATTTAAAAACAAGCCATTTAAAGCGAAAGAGATGTACAATCGCAGTAGGAAGTAAACCTCATAAGCAATAATCCATTCAAGTTCAAATTAGGTTTATCAAAGACTCGTTACCCCAAGATATGTCTTTTTGAAATAAGCCAAGTGTGTTTAAACAGAGTATATCAAGTTTAAGATTTATAAAAACACACATAGCAGGTGTCCAAATCAGCAAGCTATTTGAAAAATGATAAGTCGTTTAAGCAGTCAAATAGCACCAAGTTAAGCATATGAACAATTTATGTCCTGGTAAGCGTCCGAGCCATCTACTGACGTAAGCACATTCCGCAAAGATCATCGAACAACAACTAAGCCTTGCTTATGCAAAGGCCATCCGAGGCCTTGTGTAATATTAGTACAAAAAAATATTAGAAAGAAATCACCCGATTTGCATTCCATTTTCTTTTATTGCGTCGTTGTTTGAATCGATATCGAGATAATTAGAGCTTCGTCTTGAGAAGGTTTATCTCCGGGTTTTTCACATTTGAGTCTCACGTTGTCCATCATGAACCTACACATTTAAGCTCCAAGTGGGTATATGGGTATCCAGTGCTTTTGTGAAACTCAAGTAGCGAAAGCCCCGGAAGATTGCTGAAGGCAGAATCCCCTCTTGACATGTGTTCGCAGCTGAATGCACAAAAAGAAAAAATGGAATACAAACTCATTCTCTAATCACAGCCTTAATATTAACAAATTCGGATACTATGATGCTTATCTCTTAATGTTGATGCCATAAAATATGCCATGCTAGTATGCTTAAATATTTTATTTTATCTAGCATGTGAGTATAAAGCAAACCATGTCCTTGTGCTTAACCTTTATATTAGTTATGGACATGTGTTTGGCATCAATGTTTTGTCATCATCAAAAAGGGGGAGTTTGTTGGAATACGAGTCCGTACACCTTGTTTTAATGATGACTTAAACATTGATTTACTATCTAACATATGTCTTGAAATTAGTTTAATTCATAGTATGTTAGAAAGATTGCTTGTAGGACATGAAAGTTGACATTGATATCAAACAAGCACAATATCAAGGCATTGGCAGAACAATGAAAGAAGTATCATGAGCTTCAAGGTGATTTTGCGATGCCAAAATAGTATAGTGAGATAGAAGAAGAATCGACCATCTGAAACTGAGAAGTGAAGAATAGCGATGAAGAAGAAGATCGTTCAATCTACCGCTCATAGAAAGGACCAGAAGAAAGCGTTCACGAAGAATCAAGATCGGGAAGAGAGGCGAGTCTTGGATGCAGGCCAAAAGATTAGGTAAAAGTTATGACTTGAATCTTACTTTACTCTTTCACTTGATCTTGATTGAAGTTCAACATTTGAGAATATTTTTTAAGAATGTTTATCAAAAGAAATATTTTGAAAATCTTAATGTGTATAAAACTGGGGTTTGAATTCATTTTATTAAAGGGTTTGAAAGGCTTTCTCCCAGCAGCTTTTTGGATCGTCTAAATGTCCAGACTATAGCAGGCGGAAATCTGTTTAAGTTTCGAAAAAGCTGGCTTCATCGAGACCCCAATCGAGACCGAGAGTCTCGATGAGGTCTCGATGATGCGAGCGTTTTTACCGTTTTCTACATTTTAGACCCCATAGGACCTAGGCTCTCGATGAGGTCTCAAATAGATAATCAAAAAACTAGCCATTTTGTCCGTTTTAACTCCATTTTCTCACCCGCTTTAAATACCAAATCTTCAAGAGCTCTTTCTGACTTTTCCCAGACAATTCTAAATATTTTATACTCATTTCTCATCTTTAAAACACCAAATCTCTCAAACACATGAGCTTTAATTGCTTGATTTATGTGAAAGTGAGTTTGGTTTGGTATAAACTTTGAAATGAGAAATGGAAAACTAAAAAGGCATTGAGGCGTTTGATGAGAAATGCTCGAATGGGGAGTTCAAGGCTGACGTCCCATCTGCTCAACAAGGGTTGAACAAGCTTCAATATATTATCTACTCAATGTAAGGAGTTATAGAGTGCATTTGCCAAAATAATGTAATCCTATTGTAGCTCATTGAGGAGCATTTAGATTGGGATAAAACAACAATCTACATTCTATAAAGAGATGTCCCGTTAAGTTAAGTTTGTTAACGTACTACAGAGGCTTGAGGTCCGAGGTGTTGTGAGGCTTACTCGAGCTAGGAATCAATGAATTGCCATAGTGTTGAGGCTAGTGCTCAAGCAAATAGGACATAGAGTGCCGAGGTAGAGGAGGTTGCATCTCGACTTGATTGGAGTTGAAATCTAGGGTGGCCATACTTGGGTTCTTAGTGGTGTACTAACGAGGAGTTAGGAGCTAGAGATGAAATCACAGGTTGAGGCTTGCTTGGGTTCTAGCAGGGAGTTAGGAGTTAATCACAGTTGGGTTCTTAGTGTGGTGTATTCCTTTATGAGCTAAAGGTTGTAAGTTGGTTTGGGCTTCTGACATTTGAAGAAGCCTTGATCTAGTGGATTCTAGTGAAAGCTAAGGTGAGGAGGCCTTGGGTGGGGGGATGTAGGTGCTTGAGGAAAAAGACCTGGGTAGCTTTCATGTAGAGTTTGCATCTTCTTTCTTTTACTCTTTGCTTTATTGCACATATTATATATATGCTAGAATTGCTAGGATTCGATTATGCTTCTTCAGTTTTATAAACATTGAATATGTAGGCATAGAGAATTGAATTATTGTGTTAAATTGATATATTGAGTTGTCAGGAGCTAAAATAGAATATCCTATGTTGATCTTAATTCAATATTTAACGTTAGGATAGTTTGATTTAATTAATGAACTTAATTGTTATATTCGCGGATCAATTCATAATTAAACTTTTCTCCCCAAGGAATATCTTAAACTACTTGTATATCTATGTATTAAATTGGTATGTTTAATAGATTGCTAAGTTGATCAATAGCCATGAATGGACTTAATATAAATTATTAGCCATGAATAGGCTTAATGTTAATAATGATCAAAATGAGTTTTAGATGTTTTATTGCACATAATATGTGATTGCTAGATCGTTTTATTATTTCATCTTTATCTAGCATTCATTTGAGGGTGTTAATACTACGTTAGTATTCAGCGTTGTTTACGTTACTAAAGTTGTAATGCTGGTGAAACTTGAATTAAAGTTTGTATAAATTCGGCGGTCCAACGACCTCTTAGTCCTTATTCACCCCCCCTCTGGGGGCGTCATATGGGCTAACCGCGTAGTGCCTGGCGTGAAAGCCCCTCAATATCCTCTCGATACTTGTTCGACACCGGCCTTGAGATGTCCTGCAGATTCTTGGCAAGGAGGAATCGAACACAGGAGCTTGAACTTGCTGAAGTTTTGTGATGAAATGTGAATTGGAGATGAAATCTTCCAATTCTCTGAAGGAGAGCGGCTATTTCTTTGAGAGACAGAGGTTTTTGTGATTCTTTTTGTCATGAAAACTTCAATCCCTCTTAAATACCAAGTTCCAAAATTCCACTTTCGTTAAACAACTTCGTTAAGAAATGGAGTTTAACTTCGTTAGCTTAATTAGACCGTTATGAACTTCTAATTAAATAATGAGTTACTAGTGATTTTATAGTACAATTAACTTAACAAGTCAATTAAAATACTAACTAATCCTTGTCGAATAGACATCACGTTATTAAATCGATCACCGATTCTTAATTGATTAAACTTTAAGTTTAACCAATTGATGTTCATCAACATATATATTTGATAAATATAAATATTGAAATGCATTTACAATACACAGAATCTCGTTTAATTTCGTTCATGAAATATTATTCGAGAAATATCGTTGTATGTGTGTGACATACAGGCTCGGATAATAGTAAGTTGTATAATAATAATTGACCAATTACTATTACGTTAATAAGGTAAGATCTAGCAATCGCTTTCTGCCTTAAATTATCATGAGAATTTTACTAATATACCATTACTAAAGGTGAACACTAAGTTCAAATACGTTTAACTAACCCGGTAAAATGAATTGATCTGTGATTATTACATAGCGGGCACAATAAAAGGGAATCGATTCTGCATTGATTTCCCAACAACACTCACGATGAATCACCATCGAGGAAGATAAAATAATAGAACTTTATACTCAACCCATTGTATTAATCTATTCGTTTAAATGACCTCAGTCATTTAGATATTTATTAAATGTTGTCATTTGTATAGCGCATTTAGCTTTAAAGTAAGCGAGGTGATGCTCCTTGATATAACTTGAAGAGGTTCTAATCTTGGTTTGGTATCTCTGAGGTGCCCAGATAATTGAGTCACATGACTATTTCAACTATTTGTACTTCATAATGAGAGGCTACATGTACAATAAATTGCAACAACATAGTGGATGGAAATAAATACCGGCTTAACTACGCTATGTACAAATGACTTAATATCAACTTTGGATTTGAGTTAAATTATGTCTCTTACGACATAATACTAAGCTTCCTCTATACGAGGCGTTCAAAAGTTTGTTTATCAGCATAACTCTTGAGTTGTCTCATGATTGAACTATGAATAAATTAATAATTTAAATGTAGGTGTAACGACAGCAATATGTAAAATTATTTCATTCTTTTTGTGTGTTTATTTGCGTTAAGCACTTAATCCTTATATCGCTCAACTAATGATACATCTCGGGTGAGCGATTCTGGTGGGACTGGAAGTCACCAACCGATAGCGCGTCCGCTCATGGGAAGCCGGAAGATGGAGGTCCCCATGAGGCCGTCTTATATCACGGAGGAATTGTGGGGCCAGCTACATTATGAGCTGGAAACCGCTTGATGGGCGCCGGTGCACGCTGATGTCGTAAGACGGATGACACATGAGAAAATACCACGTGTAAGCCCGTTCTTGTTATTCACTTTTATAGAATAAAAGACTTGATTTATTTAAAATTATCTTGAGTATTCAAAAAGTTCTATGTGGGTAAAGTATCAATTATGCCCGGCTGCCTAGAGTAGACCGAGAACAAGCAAATTGGTGTAAATCTATTTAAATATTTGGTATATCTATCGCTTGTGATCGAGAGGGCAAATCCCCCAAATTGGACAAGGAAGAGGTTAGATAAGGAGATATCCAATGTATAATCCGCCCGTATGAAGGTCCATTATCCACATGCGTAAGAGCATGTGTGAGGATCGGGGGCACGAGGCAAATAGGGATCATGACTCTTTAGGTAGGACATTTTAGCCGTGGCGGATGAAATCCTCTGACGAAAGTTAAGGTGAGCTGAAAAATAGCATGGAGGTTTATAGAACATATATCTCACCAGTACTATCGGTGTCTAGGCGTTGGGTTGACTTCAGCATGGTTTTAGATTATGTATACGAGTCAAATCACGGTAGTAGGCCCGGAAGATATGATCCTTTTAAAAACTTCAGTGAGCTACTGCCTTGCGTTTGGTGAGGTGACTTCTGATGTAAGAAAGCTGTTTAAATCTTCCGTGAATGGGTGAGACTTCAAATGTTTTTCTTTGAACTTTTCAAATGTTTTTCTTTGAACTTGCCTATGTAGAAATAGATGTCATATTTACTATGCACATCTACATGTTTCCATGGCATACCAGTTTGTTTGGATTGAACAAATGTTATTCTACCCTTCTTCTAAAGACATGATATTTTGAATAACCTAAAAGGTGCTTGACTGATACTTATAAATTGTGACTGTAACAAGACTTTCAATTTGACCTTGTAAAGATGAACTAAGTCCCCTCTTTCTAGATTGAGTAGGAGAGTTATCAATCTTGATTGAAAAATATATGATTACACACAAATCAATCAAAGATGTAAGTCACTATATGATACTTTAGAATTGATTAGAGTATTAGAGGGACCATATGAACACTATCAACTTATGAGTTACAAGTATCATTATTATGAGTAATGTACCATTTGAGGAATGAATGGTTAACAAATTTGGTCCTAGACGGTTAACAAATTGTACATTGGTTTTTAATAGTTCACATAGGTTGCATATTGGCCAAAAAACGAACAGAATTGTTTAAACCTTAGTGAAATGCACTCGTTACGTTATTTTGTCATGAATCTTTACGGTTCTGTTTATCTTTATTTGGACAAATATATAACTTATGTGTAATATTAGAGAGCAATGTGTAACTTGTCAATTATGTGCGGGATCAAATAATAGAAAACTGCTCATACTATCTGGATCAATTCAACAATTAGCACGTTGATTACTAATTAGCTGATGATGTTTTGAAATTTAATTAAGCTCACTAATAAGTTAGTGATCGTTTTAAAAGAAGTTCGTGATGTTGCACTTTAGTTAGTGACTCAAAATACGCACTTTATAATTTAATCCTAAATTGGCAAAATAAAGTCGCAATGAGGAAATAAAACTCCGTAGTAGGACTTAAAAGACATAGAAGAGGAAATGATGAGAACCATTGATTATTTTGATATGTTATCTACTGTTCCAACATGCTGGTTTTAAAACTAATCTTTTGTGGTATAGCTGACATGAAGGCAATAAGTCCTATGATTAATTTAAGAATGATATGACAAATTTAGGTCAGGTTATAAAATACACTTCTCTTCAAATGAACGAACCGGATGTTGATAGTTACACACTATTTTAATTGAGAATGAAATCAGTCTGGCGCACTGTTGAGACTTAAAAAATTATTTGTGAACAAGTGATATGATGTTGTAAAGATATGAATTTAGGTTTATAATTATCAATTTCATGAAGATCGTATAGTTTAGAATTTTAATAGTTTACTATTTCAATTTTGAATAATTATTTTTATATTTACTGCATAATATTAGTTTAATCCATGGAGGTTTATAATTATCTCGTTCTAGTAGCAAATGATTGGTTTTACCTAACCAGCATGTTAGAGCACTTATCTCCAAATGTTGTGGCATTCCACAGTACTAATATGAAAGGTTATTTCGGTTATCATAAAGCTATATTGAGGAAGCAGATATATAGTGCATGCTTGAGTAGGCAATTAGGTTATTACTTGGTTTAGGGAAGTAAGTCTGATCCATACATGGGAAAGTTCGTCCAAATATTTGGCAAAATAAAACATGTTACAAAATTTAATATTAGAGAGGACACACACACATATATATATATATAAGAGCGAGACGGCGATGCAGCCTCTCGCTTTCAATTGTGTGCTCACCTGCTCAAACAACTGCCTTATCGCTTTACTATGCGACACTCACCCATTATAAGACTAAAATAATTTTAATTAAATAAGATTTTGACCCTATCTCAATTAAAAAAAAAAAAACTTGGGGTGCAAAAGAAAGCTTCAAGTACAACAAAAATAAAAAGAAAATCGTGATGAGGCCTTGTCTTGAATTAAAGAAAAAAAAAACCTTAAAGTAAAAAGAAAGCATTAACTACAACAAAAATAAGAAGAGAATCTGTAATGCAAAGAAGAATTTTTATTATTTATCTTAGGGGGTATTAAATAAAATCCACTCAAGTAGGGAAAAAATTCCTCAACAGCATGCGCTTTTATCAACAAGAGGATCGATCATTCAAACTATAAAATTCCCAAGTCAGTTTTGTCGACGACGGCGATGTCCTGCTCGCTTGACTCGACCTGATTTTGTTCTCGATAGAGCCTGCAAGAGCTCCGTCGATTTGAGCCTGATTTGGGCTCGAGCCTTTGAGTCTTCCGACTCTGAGTCGATTTGAACTTAGCTCTGAGCCTCGACTCGAACAGCTCGAGCGCCTGACTTCCGATTTGATTCGATATAGGCCCAGCGAACTGGATCGGATAGAGCTCTCATGAGCCTGGATACGTGGTCTCGGGTCTCACGTGACTGAGATCAGTTTAGACTCTGGATATGGTCCGAGCCGGGGGCCATAGCAACAGATTCTACGGGCGATATGAGGACTCCTATGGGATCTCCGGGTTCATATTAGAGTATGTATCACCGCAGTTGCTTGTAGTACTGACTTGCCAAGACCACCGGTGGACTATGTAGTTTGGGGAAGCTACAACTTCTACAACGGACTTCGTAAAGCTCGAGAGGTCACTTGTCATTGACGGAATTTCATTTAGGATGTAACTTCGAGCTTTAAGTCAGACGGAGGAGCAAGAAAAGATTGCCAGCTGGCCAGCTTGCTTGTACTAATACTGCCTTAGCAACAAGGCTATGCTATGTAGAAGGGGACTTAGTGAGATTTGGCCTCACTTAGACTTCGATGAAGCTTTGAAGTAATGATATTTTAAATTTTATATTATAGCTACTTTAGTAGTTGTTATCAGAGCCGACGATCAAGATGAAGCGGAGTCTCAACCTCATTGGATGATACTTGGACAATTGTGATGCGGGCTTTAAGAACAGAGCTTCTATTTAGAATCCAATTTATAGTTACCGAACGCTCAAATAGATTCCTATATTTTAAACTCTACTTAATCGTAAACCTAGATTTTTAGGTGTTCATGCAAGATTTATGAATAATCGTGGGCTATTTAGCTTATTTTGAATATTCGAAGCGCTCTGAGAAACTTTCATCTGATTCTCATCTCGATTTTGCCTTCCAAACTTGAAAAATTAATGTGTTTGTGCAAGAATCTTGATTTCAGTGCCTATTTCACAAATTTCTGAGGTGTTTTCCACCACCACGTTTGTTTCATTGCGGTTTAAAGATTTTACTTAGAGAAATCTCGCAGGTTTTCTCCTGTGATTTTCGCTTGTTTTTGACGCCAACGCTGATGCGGTTGCTGGACGGAGTTTTCTTTCTTTCGAACAAATAGGGGGGTTTATATAGGATTCTAAAGTTTCAAACGCTTGCTTCGATCGTCAAGTTTATTTTCAAAGCGGATTTATGATCTTAACCGCTGATTTTGAGTCAAGATTCGACCATCGATCGTAAAGCACAACTTGTCACAAAAAAACCCAAAATAGCCATTTTTGAGGTCACTGATTTTTTTGAACTTTTGATTTAACCCCAAACTTCAGAGTCTCTATTTTGAACCCTCGTGGTTTCTAGATTTTCATTTTGAGCCACGGCTCGAATGCCCTTATAAATGATTTTGATCAATAAAATTTGGGATTTTCGCGCTTAATTTCAATCGACATTTAACGCGAGTCAAGCTGGGAACTTATTTGAAAGTCTCAATTTTAGGTTAATTAATGTAAAACCCTTATTTTTACTTCACTAATCTTAGGGGCTTAATTTCTGTGAACCCCTGCTCGATCATGGCTCGATTTGAATTTAGAGTGTAATCGAGAACCCTAATCGCCCACGTGGCTCGACTTTTAATTAATTCGATTAATCAATTTAATTATTATTTTTAATAAATTTTTGGGTGTCTACAGATTGCCCCTCGAACCTCGGGTACATACGTTAGCAGGTCGGGTTCGACCTGCATAACATCCATTTTCGCCGGGCGTTGATTTTTCAAGGGTCTTCCGATGAAACCCTCACCTCTATGTGAGGTCCCAAGTTTGTGATTAATCAGATGACTTCATCGCAGTTTTGCGTTGGGGCTATCATGTCCTAGTCATCATCCATGTCATTTGGGAGCCAAGGATGATTACTTGTTCGCATAGTGGATTTTCTGCGGACTCATATGATCATAACTCGGGTCAACCCTCAGCCATTCGAGTGACTTGTAAGATGGTCGAGTCATAGGGGATTTATCGCGACATGATTTGTATGTCACGACACACTAAGTCTTCTGGCCTCAAGATTGACTTACCAAGACTTAATTTATGTGACTTAACGCCAACCTCAGCCGATTCCATTTAATTCTCAATTGTGTTGGGGAGAATAAATTATTTAGGTTTAGTATTAACATGAATTTAATACATGTTAAAACCCATTAATTCATGATCCGTAGAGAATTTAATAGTAATTAATTTTTTCGAGATTTTAATGCTAATACTAATTTAATACATATTAAGATCCCGATTTTAATTCTCAATCCGTAGAGGATTTAATGAGAATTAATTTTCTAGAGTTTTACTACTAACATAAATACGTTATATGTTAGTACTCTAGATTTATTGCATTTATATTAATCCGAACCCTCGTGGATTTAACGGAATTAATATTTGCAATTTTAACATGAATTTAAGTATCGCAATAGTTAAAATAATTAATCTCTTTAATTGGGTTTTAGAATTAATTATTTCAATTTTAGAGTTTAGTTTAAAGTTCTATTTTTTTTGTAACTTTCCGGTTCGGTATCGGTTTATTTGGTTAACAGATAAATATTTGGAATAAATTTTTCACATGAAAGTTTTCAACTATCCCATTTATTTTTGGGTAATTTTCGAACCACTTACGTAAGGCGGGAAATACTGATTGCCTCACCTTCCGAACACCTAACCTTCTTTGTCCAACAAGAACCAAGCAACGAGCTTTAGGTCTCGAGGTCTACTAGGCTTTGTTTATTTAAGCACGGGGATGGCATAAAGCAACGAAAAAGTCATAATCTTTTTCCCTATACCACGTGAGTTCCCGAGGTAAAGTTCTTAAGGGTTTTTTTTATTTTTTTGCTTTTCTTCTTCTTTTCATGCATAACTTGATACACTTTAATGCTTTTATATGATCACGTGATCATACTAATATCTCTATGCTTTTGCAAGATTAAAGTTGAGGATTTCCATCAAAGTTTATAACTTTTTAAAGAATTTTGAGTTTCATCAATAAAGTTAGTAACTTTATATCTTTCTCATATTTTAACTGCTTGATTGTGTATCTTGATGGCTTATCAGAGCATGCTTCTGATGATTTTCATGCTTTAATCCATCATAAAAATCAAAACTTTATGTCTTTTGATGATCATGTGAATGCCTAAATCTTGAACTTTATTTTTTTTATTATACTTGTAATCATCAATTGCTTCCATGTACTAATTTTGATGATAAAAATATGATCTTTGGCTTTGCTATATTCTAAAAATATAGAAACAAGTTTTGCAAAAACTCATATTTCGGTTCGTCAAAACTGCACTGCTTTTACTGTAACGCTCAGAACTTTTGCATCGCTTATCTGTTTTGATATTTCTCTATATTTTATAAGCCATAAGAGACGGTCACTTTGGATATGTAGCTGACTTATATTTCTTTTCTCAGAAGTCGAGATACGAGCCACCGGTTTTGACTTTCGGGGTTCGAACTGATTAACCGCCGCAGCTGGTTAATTGTTTCTCCTAAATTTCAGACTCCATTGTATGACATTCTTTTTCCGCATTCTGCCTCTGAGCTCCAGTTTTCTGCTTATTTGTTTCCAAAATTTTCTGGATAGTTTATGCCTCCCGTTTTATTCAAGAACGTCTGCATGCAGATTTCTCGGCCCATCGTTTGCTTTCTTGCTCTTTTTTTATTTGGCTTCTGCACTTGTGTACTTCTTGCATTCATGTAGCATAGAGTTGGAATTTGCATATAGAACGTACTTGGGAACTCATTCGTAGCTGCCTCTTCCTTCTTCCTGATGCTTACTAATCGAAGCTCGACGGCGAGTCCCTCGGAGCACGAAGTCAGTTAATGAACCTACCTGAGTCTCTCGGTACGGCCATTTGCTTTTTTCTTTGCTTGCTGGCCGAAAGCCATGAATTGGACGCTGAGCACATCCTTTAACATTTCCCTTGGCATATATGTTTTTCTCGCTGTCATAGCCTTGTGAGGTAGGTAGTATATATATCCTATACCCCAATACCGCTGTCAAAGCAACTACGGGTTTTAGGTATTAAGTAAGTAAAGAGAACGCCCTTCCGCTTTTGACCTACTTACTATCGAATTGTTTTATTTTTGGTTTTTAGGGACGCAAGGCTAAAGTGAACGCCTCTACTTGCTTTCCAACCTTCTTCTCCGGTGTGTTCGCTTGACCAAATTTCTTCGATTTGATTTGATAGCAGTAACTTTAGCCGGGGAATTACCCTCACGCGACAAGCCGATACTTCCTAATGAGAGAAAGTGGATAAGCCTATTTGGACTACTTTTAGTCTCGGGCTCAGGCTTATCTTTCTTTGGCCAGTAGGGGGTATCACGTAGCACTCCCCATGGCTTGATTTATCTTGATTTGCTTCACTGCTTTGTTTTTTTTCATAAATATCTTTCAGATCCTCTCTATTAGCCTCTCGTGATGGCTTCTTGTAGTGGGGGACAAAAGGGCTTGATAAGCATGACTGCTGGCTGAGCATCCTGCTCGCTTACCTACTCATGATCGCCTCGGTGATCAAATGCTGTCAAATGTAGTTCGCTTTTTAATGGATAGGTTTGACTCATATCCGAGAGCTTGTCAGGTGTTTTATGCTTCTACCCATGAGCTGTTAGAAACTTTATGGTCTTACTAGGGAGCTGTTAGGCACTTTATGCTCTTACTAGTGGTTCGCGATCCTTAATACGCTTTTTAAGGATATTATCGTTTTAGGTAACGACCATTTATGGGTTCCACCTTCTTTCCTTCCCCTTCTTATGAGTCCAATACTTGCATATATTCTCTTCAAGTATGTCAATAACATTTCAGAAGCGGCGGCGTATCATCCGCGAGTAGGATATCGCTCCCGCATTCTACACTTGATACTTAGTCTTCAAGCACGGGCTGTAATGCAGCCTACATTCAAGTACTTCGCTTGTGCATAGGACATTTGTTTTCAATCCCTCGGCTATTCATAACACGACCGCATAGATAGATAAACGAGGCAATTTATCCTTCAAGTGTTATACCTTTCACGACGCTACGCACTTCGGGTTTGGGCGTGCCCCCCTGAGGCTATCACCAGCCTTGTTTTTTTGACTTTATCTTACCCTTCATGTCTTGTGCTTTCCGCATTTCTTTTGTATTTATCTCAAACATCATGACTTTCAACTTGACCTTAATCCCTAGATCCAAGGATTTTAGCGTGGCCCCTTAGACTGGGTCCCGAGCTGCACCAAGATGCTACCCGGCGTAGTCCCATTCGAGATTGCATCTTCACCTGTGGCTTTAACAATTTAACTCCTCGAGGTTATTTGTTGTGTTTCCGTCTACCGCGTCAACCGTAATCTTACTCAAAGGGCATCAACATCATTTTTCTTAAGCACGGGTTAGCCCGATTTTCTAATTTGGTAGATCAGACATCCCTATGGCTCTTAAGCTCATTTGATGTCATGGATATGTTCTCGACTCAGCCTTTGGGGAGAGGCTAAGAGTCAAGATGCCCTTTATCCGATATTAGAGGCATATCGATAAATTGATATGTTCCCTCGATCGGCCTTAGCAATTTTAGTAGTCAAAATAACCATATTCGGCTTCTTGTGAGGCTTTTTTGACACGATGGTATATACTCATGACTGGCCTTAGTAGTTTAGTAGTCAAAACAACCACATGTCCGCTTGGGAGGCCTGTTGCATACAACAGAGGCGTTCCCGAATGGCGTTAACAACATAGTGGTCAAGATGGTCTCTATTCATAGTGGATATTCAGACGTCAATATCAAGAGTCCTCGGTGATTTCAAGGTGGTTTCAAATTTTGTGATCCTCAAATTCCCCAGACGACGTATTTCTTCTGAACCTCGACAACCTCTACAGGAATCTTCTCTCTCTCTCTTTCTTCTTCTTCTCACGCATCACTAAGGCCGAACACCCTCAAACTATCGGGACCCCAAATTCTCTAAGCTTGTAGAGATAATGTCAGAATGCAGCGTTGAGCTTTGTCTCCTCCCTTAGTCTTATTCCCGCCACTCGTGAGGTGCCGTAATCTCATTTCTACTCTCATCCTCGTAGACACGTCATTCATCTGCTTAGTTTGACAGAGTATCTAATGTAGTAGTTGTTGAAGCAACGTTGCTTTTGTCCCTGTCTTCATCATCACTTACGTCCCCAAGTTCAAAAGTTATATTCTCGAACTCATCTCAAGTTGCAATCTAGAGCTTAGCAAAGATAATCCTTTCTCGCGATCAGATCGTGAGCCCCCACAAATAGAGTACCGAGGTTACTTCGTTGAAGCAAACTCGCACTACGTAGTTGCTGGGACCGGCTGGTACATCGGCCTACTAGTTCATCTTTAGTCCCTGAGTCTATGAGATATTGTCGTCGAAGTGTGGATTCTGCTTCCTTACTTTCTCGCACTTGGATGCATCGTCTCTTTGTTTCGCCATTGTTTTATCCCACTTTAAATGCATTTCCTCTTACGTGTCGCCTTTATTGCTACCGCTTTTCATTCTTTTAACGCGCCCTTTGTTTTATCCGTCCGACCTCGCAGACAACATGAATGTTATTTTAGATTATACGCTTACGCTTGCCTGGCCGTATCGCTTCCTCGAGGATCAAGCCAAACGTAGTTTAGGGTTTCATAATTTATCCTCTACGCTTGGTGGCCGCGCTTATCCTCATGCTCAGGAGCTGGGCCGAGTGTTTAAGTCAGACAAGGAAATGAGTGCTTATCCTCATGCTCCTGAGGCGGCGGGTGGTTTATCCTTGTGCTCAGAGCGATCTGAAAGCTTTTAGAAGTATTTGAACCCTGGTTTCATCAGCTTCATGCATCTTACCCTTGTTCTCGACGGGGTTTATTGTCTGCTGAAGTCTCAACCCGTCGACGGCTTTCATGAATATAGGGTATTGTTGACTTACATACTTAGGCATTAGCCTTCGAGGCGGACATTCGTTCCATAATGTCTGCTTGTGGACGTATTTATGCACGGGGTCGTTCCCATGCCACTTGAAGAACTCGTCTAGAATACTATTTGGTTTGTCTCGTATGTAATCCCACAGATTTATCTCAGAGACATAGCTTTGCTAATCTCTGTCTTCAATTCATCTGGGGAACAATCGCACGAGACCTCGCCCCCTGTGTTCATACATCAAACGTCACTGCCTTTTCTTAGTGATACGCAAAGTGGAAGGTACACATAAACTTCACCTTCATTAGCTTCCCAACAATGAGGACCTTTGCTCGCTTGTCAAGGTAAGCGTAGCCCTATCCGGTATGCCTTCCTCTTGTTCTCTGAGGTCTCGACTTCAAGATGTTGTCGATCCTCATGCCCGGCGCTTATGAGGTGGACAGCTGTTCCACAACATCTCGCCGTGGATGTATTTGTGCTATCGCCTGCCCGATTTTTCCCCAGAACTCATCGGCGATGCCCCCTCGTCAAGTAGCCGCTGCGTGAGTATTCTCGACATATGGTCAACTCATGAACATATCGCTGGGTCTCGAATTAGTCTACTCTAAGGAATACCCACGGTGTAATGCCTTTGAATTCAAGCTCCACATATCTCATTTCTGCCTTTCCTCACCGATACGCACGGGAGGTCGCCAGCGAATCTTCCCTTCTTCATCGCCTTCCCAGGATCCATCTTCCTCGACCGAGAACGCTCTTCCTGCTTCGCGTGTCATGATCTTGTTCCTCTATGCTAAAGCATGAAAGGAGCTTTCTTCTACTCGGGTGATTCCTTCATAAGTTCTTTGTGTTGGTTTTTCTAATCTCTGTCGAAGACAGACAGCCACAAGCCACCCTTCAAATCATGTAGAAGACCGATTTCCTCTTGATTTCTCTGGGATCGAGATTGCCCCCAACCCGGTGAATACCGAGTGTCGCCGTGATATCAATTTCTAGGAGCCCTTTCATCAACCTCCGCTATGTAGTGCCTGTCACCCCCTTAATTAGGACACGGGCAAGCCTAGCTGCTTTGTGTATATCCTAACCCCTGCTGTTGTCGACGTGACTATCCTTTCTGCTTTTACCTTTATCTTCTAGGTGTCGCTCTCAACCCATGTACTACTGGCCGCACTTCGGGTGGTAGTTGAGTCCAATGGACTTTGTCTTGATTAGATCATATCCCCGCTTCCGTAGGCGTCGTAAGCTGGGTCTACGGTTCCATGCTCTATCTGGGTCCTTCTTAGGCATCATGAAACCTTTAAGAGGCGACGCCACACCTTGGCCGAGCCGGTGGGTAGGTCGCTTCCTCGAGTGCTCGAAGCAAGCCTCCCAGTTCTTGTAACGCTGAAAGAGTCGTCAGTTTGGCGAAGCGCATCCTAAGACCTCCGACCCTCTTCACGCAGTGGGGTTTACTCATCTTCATAATATTTGACACGAATGAAATGATTCTTCAATCAAGCGAACGGGTTCTCGCCCCGCCTTCTTCTTAACCAATTTCTCCATCCCATCCGCAATGGCCTTCCGCTAATCGCCGGCGGGATAACATTACTGCCATGATCCAAGTTCTAGTAAGATATTATACGTGACCTTGGTACTATCACTGGAACCATGCAGGTGGTTTCTAATTCCCTTTATCACCAAATACACTATTTCTTCTCCGAGCATTCTCTCTCCCCCCGCCTCAAGTTAAAAACCTTGAATTATGGACGCGAACTATCGTAGCCTTCAACCGAAGTCAGCTTAATGTCCTGAAAGGGAGGATGTTTAGACGATCTCCATCTACCATCATTCTACCTATCCCGACCTTCAAGCATAGCCCGATAATGTGAGTGGTTTATTATGAATACAATCTTCAGGGGCGTGTCTTCATCAATGAACGCGGAGAAGCGAAGCCCGAGACTGGGCCAAGCAGTAAATACCCCTTAGTGTTTCTCAAGCAGCCAGCTGAGTCTTCGTCGACTTCAACACATACGGCACGCTGTCCCATCGCCCGACTACCGGCCCATGCTTTCCTCGATAAAATTTTTCCCCCAATAGCCGGCATTTGACCTACGGATCGGGTCGACGACGAAGCATACGGTCGGGAAGAAACCTTATCATCTCTCTTCCGTATTATCGCCTTTCTGCGAGATCCATTATCATTAAGATGAAACATTTTCAATGGGATGCCCCAAAGATCCTATGATACTTGCAAAAGTTGGGGCAATCGTGTTTCGATGGCTCCTCCGGTCTCTCTTTGAATCTGGGAGTTCTACGAGCTGAGCTTTTAATGTCGAATCGGCAGCGGGCTATTCCTTTCTATCGCATTCCTCGAAATAGCGAAAGCCCTTCCTTCTAAGGCCTCGAAGCTCTTAGTTCCTAAGCTAAACTTTGTCATTTTAGAAGTCACGCTGGCTTCTTTCTTTTCGAGTTCGAGGTTTCTTTCGCCTCGATCGTATTCGTCTTCGAAAAGAGGGCCGCAGGGCAAAGCGACACGCGCCTTTTGCTGTTAATTCGAAGCTCCATGTCACGTGCTCCTTGTTTCAAATCGCTCGAATGTCTGGGAAGTATTCCCTTTACACGCATCGCAAGTCCCAACGCATTCCTTCTTGGATCCACACGCCAAGTTTTAATGACCGGTATCTATCTTTTGCACTTTCAAGTTTAGACTCTCAATCGATCACGGTCTCAGAATCGACTCTTCGCTTTGATTGCAAGTGAGTTAGCTCCATCATGCTCACCGCCCTTCGCATCAAGAAAACAATTAAGGGAATTTTGCCTGGGCTGGTAATTAACTGCCTAGCTGGCGCAGCTTCCAAGTCAATGTACCCGCCGAATCATTTCCAATGAAATGCAATCTAACTCATGGACAATTTCCTTATCCCTTCGGCCCCAAAGAGATACGAAGTCTTACTGTGTGTTATATGTTACTAGTTCCTGCCCATCAAAGTGTTTGAATCAGTGTCAATTTTGGCATTTTCTCACCGGGTCTATACGGGAGTGCTGGGTTTATGTAGGTATACGGCGTAATTCCGATCTTCATGACCTTTATTTCCCCCAAGATATACTCCTTCAAATTACAAGATCATCCCATCTACCTAAAACGACAGTGAGCTTTAATGCTTTCGTCTGTCTACATTTAACCCTTTAATAAGTGATGATGAACGCTCCATCTTCTATTTTGGAAGTCATAGGCACCTCTTTTTCTTGTGAGCTACTGCTCTCTTTCTCTTACTCTATGCTCTTGTCACCATGATAGAAATATCTGACAAGCCAGACTCAGAACACGCTTACCATCCTCAGCAACCATAGCGCTCTTCCATGGAGTGTACTCCATAGTCGCTATCATTGGGCGCATTAGTGTGTATTATCAGTCGCCAGAAGTTCTTCGGGTGTTCTGCTGTCAAGTTCTCATCTATGTGTCGGTAAGGTTTTTCACCGGCATAAGCCTGCCCTCAAGCAGCCTTCTCTTGTCACGACTGGGATCTACTTTCTGTACCTCCCAAGAACACGCTACCTTAATCGAGTATTTAACAGATCATTCTCTGATGACCCTTTCTCCTTATAGTATCCTTTCGATACATGGAGAGGAATTGAGATAGTCCTCTGCAACACCTCTGTCAAGAAATGATTTAAGTATAGAATGATGAAATTTCACCGGCTGCCATGCATCAATGCAAAGTTAAGAATTTTTATTATTTATCTTAGTGTACAAAATAAACCTAATCGTAGGGAAAATCTCGTACGCTCTTTTATCAAATCGAAGAGGATCGACCATTCAAACTATAAGTCCCTAAGAGTTTGCCGACGTATTTACGATGTCTCATTGCTGACTCGACTTGATTTGGGATTCGATAGAGCTTGCATGAGCTCTGCCTTTTGAGCTTCATTTCCTGGAAGCCAGCCTTGACTTGAACTTCGCTCGAGCTGTTGATTTGAGCTTGAGCTTGACTTGACGGATTTGGATAAGAGCTCTACGAACTGACTTCGATGTTTCGAAATCGATACGTGTCCGGCCCTCGATAGACTCAGACCTGTCCGACTCGATATCATCCGTTCGGGCCTTAGCAAATATTCTATATTGCCTTATGGTCTGGGATCTTGGGTCTTATACTTCATCTCCGCCCATATTGCACTCACGGACTTAATGTCGCTTCAGACAAGGGACTCGCTTTGAGTACCACCGTGGACTATGTAGTCGGATAAGCCATGTTCTCTCCAACGGACTTCTCAGAAATTGAGAGACCACTTGTCTTTGACGGAATTCTGATTTAGGATGTAACTCCGCTTTAAGTCAGATGGATGATAACAACTAAAGATTGCCAGCTACCATTTCTTCTTGTACTAAAGTCGCCTTAGCAATATTGATTTAAAGGACTTATGATTCGCCCCACTCGACTTGATTTAAGCTTTGAGGTAGCTGCTATTTCTAGCTTATACTATTAACGGCCTTAGCAACTTGGTTGCCATGTAGCCGACGACGCATTTGTATGACGTCCTTAATCTGGTTGGATGATACTAATGAACTGTATTGCCAGGCTTTAAGAATAAGCTTCTCGCCTACGATCCAAATTTTATGTGGATTGAAAAGTTCAAATAGAGCCCCTATATCCGAACTCGATGAATCAAACTCGAGATTTTCAGGTGTTCATGCAAGATATATGAATAATCAAGGGCTTTGTTGTAAAATTACGCAACTAATTCATAATAAAGTATGAACAAATGGAACCAAGATCGAATAAATGTATAATAACTAATTACTTAAATATATATAATGAATTCATACACGTATTTAATACAAGAGTACTTACAATACGCTAATGGATTTAGGCAACTTTCTCTCCTCTCAAATATCTCCTTAAAATCCTCGAAGACTCTCAAGCCGAACCCGCCTCCGCTAGTCCACAAGAGAGTTTAAGTCACACGACAAATTTGCTAGGGCCCTATGAAAATTGACAAGAACTAGAGTCAAAACTCTAACCTCAAAAACTGGGTTTCCATTTCATCTTTTCCTTATATAGTCCCTTTGGTTTCAGCCTTAATAGCTTCGACTTTGCTGATAAAATAGCTAACTCGTTAAGACGTTAACTAACTTATTACTAAACGAGGCAACTTAACAAGTTACTAATAAGCTTTTCCTCATTAAACCATCAAATCAAGTAGCAAATTAATTGATTTGTTTGTCCACTTCTATTTTACACATCAACGTAAAAGTCTCGACGTCTCCCAATTTAACAATTCGATTTAACTTTACATAGAATATAACTCAACGCTATTGTATGTGCGTGAACTTCGGGTTCGTATATTAGCCGTGATAATATAATCAATTATTATGATTATTATATCTGCTGCGACGGTGATCTAGCAATTTGGCATAACCCCTAATATTATCGTTGAAGTTTCATTTTAGTAATTTACAATTACTATTTATTGAACATATATAGTTTGAGTAATATCATTTAACTAGAACTAATAAATGAATTGTTGCAACAATTGTCGCAATCCGCATAATTATGTAAATCAAAGCCTCGATTTCCAACACTCCCACTGGACTTACTATTTTAAAATTCCTTTATCACTCGATCTCTGTTATAGCTAACCATAAGAAGCCTCGCCATGAAACAACTCTTACTACTTTTACTCGAAATTTTAACTCGAATCGATACTATGGCATCCCATAAACCAATCAAATTCCAATAGTCATCGAGAGGCCCCAGAGATTCTCAGATATCAGCGACGGATAAGATAAATCCCTTTATAATATTTCAACACCTCCATCGGCTATACTTACTGTGTCACTCAACATAAGCTTTATAATTCCCCGCTAAGGTAGACATTTGACATAGTCAAAAGCACACAACTCATATATAACATACGTACTATATAACCAAGTCTAAGTGAATTCAATGGCTCTAAGCAAATATCATAGACACAAATATACATATGTTCTATGATTTGCAATGCACAATCTAGCTCCTCGCTTACGCAAACCGATAGCCATAAGATTGATCAAAGTTTCTTGTAAAAGCTCTTTACGATCCAAGAGAATTGATCATCAATCACTACAAGCTGTCATCAAATGCTTGCCGCCTGCATCACAAAGATTCCACCAAGTGAATAAATACCTTATATTTCTAGACTCAATAGGTTCTCTTGTCGGCATTTCCAGCTTTGTCCTCTAAAATTGTACCTGGCATCAGTAGGGGACTTCATTTTTCACCGACGAGAAACAACAGTTATATATGCAAATTAACATATAAACATTATGTACATACAACAAACAAATCGGCGTTAAGCCATATCATTCAATTATTGTTCACATAACAAGACAGACATATAGCCCCACCGAAACCAACACCACCGCGACATTTGTCTAGGTCCACTGTGTGATATTCAATACGCTTTGACTGAGGGGCATTGCCTGCAAAGAGGTGCTATATTAGCTTCTATCGCTTGAACTACTCCAAGCGCCGTTTCACCATATTGTCGGGCTTGAAAACCGGCATTAAAATTCGGTCTACACCCAACTATTCATCTCTACTAATTTACCAAGAATACATCTTAAGTTCTTTCGCATACTACAAGACGCTCTCTTCACGCAACCGAGCAAAGCCCCGGAGCTACTGGGTATCATTGGTAGTTTAGGTCAGTAGATACGACACATCAGGTCGTGTGCACTACATGTTGTACATGATGGACCCTATAGCCAAAGCATAAGTTAAGTCCTCCATCTTGTCCATCTCAAAGATTCATGGGCGGATTACTTTACTCACAGTCAACTCCACGCCTCACGGGGCGATGATTTTTCTTGAATCATTCATTTGAACCTTTGCTACACTCGACATTGATATAAGTATTCCGGCTAAAGTTCAATAAGTCAGCGTTGGCTCGATCTCGATGAATTTAGACTCGAGAATGTACTTCGCCTAATTTCAGTCCTTCTTACTGAGAAACATCTACGCAGTAATACTGAACGAGTTTAATAATTCTACTTTGCTTCCAATGATTAAATGATTAGTATGTCATCGACATATAGGACTATGAATGTCATATGTATAACTCCCACTCACCTTCTTGTTTATACAAGATTCTTATTCGTCTTTGATGAATCAAAAAATCTTTGATTGCCTTATCAAGACGAAGGTTCCAACTGCGGGGATTCTTCGCTTCGCAAACCTTCTAGGTCCTCTCGGGGACACGTAGCCTGAAATTGTACCACGTACACTCTTCTTTATGTTTCCGTCAGAAAATGGTATTTACATCCATTTGTCGCATTTCATTAGCCATGTAACGCTGAACGGCTAAGATTTATCCGAACGGGACAAAGATAACATCGGGGTGAACAAGTCATCATAGTCAATGCCATGAATTTACTTGAAACCTTCGCCATTTAACCTCACTTTCTTTGAAACATGGACGCCTCCCGCCTTTGTCATGTTTCTTCTTAAATACCCATTTACAATCAATGGGCGAACTGGTAATCTAACAAGGACCAAACTCGTTGCACATCGAATCCATCTCGCATACATCGGTCATCCATTTATCGCATCTTTGATACTCATTACCTCATAAGAGGTGGGCTCGTCATTTTTCAAAATGATTCATCATACCAATGGTCTGGTTCTCAAGACTTCTAGTCGTCTCCCTAAGTGGTCAGTTTTCCACAAATCTCCAAATAATCAAGAATCGGGTCTTCTATGCAAAAGAAGATTCTAAATTTCGGCATGCCAGCGAGTCGTATTCACTCACAGTATGACACGCTTCATCATCTTGAGTTTCTCAAGGTGAACACCTTCACTTAGCCCTTCGATGATATTCCTTTCAAGGAATGCGTCATCTAAATTTCAATTTAAAATCTTATTTTCTTGGCTTCAGTAGAAGAGTATCCAACGGTTTCCTTCGTATACCAACGAAGTAACATTTATCATAGAGCCTGGGCGATAGTTGTCTTTGTCACTCCTTGAACATAAGCCCGCAGGTCCCAAATCTCAAAAACCCAATTTGGAAACTTTCAAATCAAATTCATGAGTATTTCATATGTCGATATAGCTTGGACATTTTATTAAAGTGCTGGTGGATGCGCTGAAGGTATATCTAGAAATTAACTAGCAGGATAGATAGGCTCATCATATATCGAACCAAGTCAATCAAAGTTCAATTTCTCCTTTCAAACGCACCGTGGCGTTCTAGTATTTTGAAGTAGAAACAATACCACTTTCGAGATTTAGTATTTCAACCTCGACTTAAATATTCTCTTCCCTCTTACGCGTCGGGCGAATTTTTATAGTCTTGTTCAATTGGTTGTTTACTTCATCACGAAGTTCCTCGGGCGATTCATCGCTGTTTCCATCGCATAATAACCAGCCACCGTAATCATCGCGAAGTGTAACGGCAATCAGAATCCATCTTCAAGCGTATGTGTTCATTGGCCCACATATAGCTGGCTCGGTGATGATCCCCAACTAACATTTGCCTCTCATTGTATCCAATGAAGAAATGATTTGGTTTATTTAATTTTGAAAGCATTCAAGCATTTATCGTATGATCCATAATCTGGCGAAGTTCCTTGATACGACATCGGCGAGTATGACCTATTCTGATCACATAGGTATAAAGGCTTTAAAGCCACGCTTACGCCTTATGGAACGTTATGTTCCTCGATCGACGCCTGTCTGTAGAGTCTGCATAAATCTTTAGAGAAATGTATTACTTTATATCACACATTTTCTATGTGAGATCCTAAATGTATTAGACCATTTCGGAATCGAAGGAAAAACCCTTCATTATCGATTAACGTGTCTGGCAAGTATTCGTGACATCTTCGTATGTTCTGGATTACTTTATATCAATATTTCTTATGTAGGATCCTAAACGGACAGTGGATCACTTCTTTGAATCGAAACGAAAACCCTTCATTATTCAAAAATACCAAAAGAAAAGTAGTAATATTCTACTAGGCAAGTGGGCGCAAGAACATTGCTTAAATTTAGAAACACGGCCCCGAGGAAGAATTAAACCGATGGATCCTATCACAAAGACTCTGAGACGGGTCCCTTTACGCCGATCCATCTCTCCTCGAGTCATTTTACTGCTTGTAGCCTCGCATTACGACAACATGAGAACCACAAATACAAAAGCACTCATCTAAGTAGAATTTTTGTATTATACAAACTTCAATAACATATATATACATATATACCAGAGTTTGAGTCGTCACAATTTCATTCTTCCTATCTTCCAAGAACTCTTCCAAAACACTTCCAAGACTCAGATCCTAGAATGACACTTGTCCTTTGGTGTTTCCCCGCCTGTCAGCTTCCTGTGTTTAGGTTTCTTCCAAACCCCAGCTTACCATCGAATCTCTTTTTTTGAATTTCTTCTTATTTTGGTCCAACAAAATAAAATAAAGCAGGTATTTTAACCTTCCCTTATTCGCCTCAAAGATAAGGATCATCTTTATGCAACAGTTGTAGACAACAAAGTTATGCATATCAAGTTAATAGCCCGCTCCTGCATGAGCATTATTGTAATATTATTTGGGGGTTAGAACTTAAATTTATGTTGTGAAGTTAGCGTTATTAAACCGAGACGAGAAACTAAACCTAAAACCTAACGAGAACTCAGACGATTCTTGATATATTTTAAACGGACTCTCATGTACCCTTTCATACTGTATCCAAGCGAGTCCTCATCATCATCATCTTCATTTTTCTTAGTTCTCGTCGAAATCCTCCCCTATTTCCCTTGAAATTTTTTCTTTTTCTTCCATTTCCGCTTCCTCTATTTTGCAAGCTTTGGTCCTAAAATTTCCCCGCAGAGTTTCCCCCGAGTCATCCTCTACGCTTTGGGCGGTAAAGTTTGAATCTGGGAGTATTTCTGAGTTCGGCGACGCCGATTTTGGGTGGGGCTTGACTCGACTCGAGCTTTGATATTTATAACGTTATGTAATCGCCATTTAAGCTAGACATCGTGATGAGGTAATAATTATCGATTTCAGGGGGTGAAAAAATATTGAGAATTTTAGTTGACTTTGACTTTTGTTGACTTTTTCTAAATGGTTTTAATATGATAAGTGTATTCTTGACTTTTTATTAGGTTGTTTTGAGGTGTAAGTCAGGATTTTAGGCGTATTGTGAGAATGTCTCGGATAGTATGAGTTTTGTAAGTCAGTGATTTAATCGTCTGGAGATTAAAGATGGTTAGAAATGCATGATTAGCTGCTATCCGAACGTTAGGTTTTCTTTAAACTAGTAATTGGAACTCGATTTCAATAAAATGGAAAGTCATACTTAAGCTTTCTGAATAAGATTATTATGGGCTTTTCCCGCTGGGTTATTTTGGGAGTATGTATATTGTAGATTAAATATATAGGTAGAACGTTATATTAATATTGAAGGCGTTTCTAAGTAGTAATTATAATTTTGAATGTTGTTTAGGCGCTGATCATGGGAAAGTCCAAGCCATATTGCGCTGGAGTTTTATATGTTTAAACGAAAGCATAGCATCTATCTCACTGCCGATTAAATTATTTTATTACGGATATGTATGTGTATATATGCGATTTCTCAGGTTGAATTATATGTTGATTACAAGGCTGGGTCGAGTCGTTGGGTTGTGTTTGTGGTCTCATGAGCTCTATTAAAAGTTTTGAGGAGCTGGTTGAGTCAGATAGAAGAGTCAGTAGATATGAGTTGGATGCTATGGTCGAGTTGTATCATTCGGTAAATTGCTTCGCTGTACTTAGTTACGATCGCGATCGCTTGCACTCGCTATGATTCTATGATAGCTTGCGTCGGCATAAATTCTCCCCGCGTGTCGAGGCTGATTATATGTGCATTAGTTGTAGAAATTCGACTACATGTAGTCATTGAAATAGAGTATCATGGAGTTGTTGAAGTTGTCAGCTGATACTATTGCTGAAAGTTGTCAAGGCTGAAGCCGCTTGGCTGGTGTCATGATTGCCGTCGTTGTCGGGCCGATGAGGCGTCGATTGTTGTTGTTGTTACAGTTTTTCGAGATATACGTGATGTTATTTGCTGGCTGCCATCATTTTGGAATATTCTGCCAGAATAAATTTATGAACATACGGTGACGGATAAATTTAAATCGCTAATGACTTCATATTAAGATCTTAAATGAATAATATCATATACCACTTATCTATCTATGCAATATTATTTACTTTGGTACACCACAAGTGATTGGAAGTTGATTTCATTCTGAGATATATATTCACTAAGCTCGCAGCCTACACCCTATTCGCCATGCAATTTTATCGCTAGGTTGACACGTGGCGCCGTTCGCTCTTCGTGCTTCTTCTGCTAAGCCATAATAGCTTAAAGCGAATAAGGCGGGTGGCGCTTGATCCTCGCGCCTTTACTTTGTTGGATTTGTGGTTGTCGCTCTGTGATAGTTATTTTGAGATACTTCATGATTGTAGGTTGTTGTATCGGGTACTCGAGTTATGTTTTTTGTTGTACGCTGTTGTCATAGATATGGGTTAGGAATACCACGATGGATTCTTTTTCTTAAAATTGTTCTTATCGGTTGTATAATCGCTTTATCGAAGTTGTTTCAAGACGTGTTTCTTTTTAAAAATCGGAATATCCATCTGACATCATGACTCGTGTCCGTGATTCGGGACGATTCTAACTCGTATGCACGACCTGCATGGTCGCTACGTGTCTTCATCACAACCGAGAGAACTTTTCTGGGAGAGATTGTGATGCGTCTAAGGCCGCTTCTTTCAAACACCGAGCCCAGACATTAAGTCGTTCGACCAAGCCTATCATTTTAATGACATGTGGGCTCAGCTCGCCCATTTCCAACTTGTCACAATGCAGCACGTTGTCATATCTCTCATTTCTAGCTTCCTTTCTAATAAATCATCGAAGTCAAGCCGGCATACGCGTCACGCCATCACCTTCACATACCGAAGCCTGGAACGCAGTTCCATATTGGCTAGCATAAGACATCGACATCTACAACATCGACTTCAGGCAACCCAGAAGTTTCTCTTCCCAATTAGTGGTAAAGGCCATTCGTCCGACGGGACCCCTGCTCAACACATACTCTGCTCTCTCCAAATTGAGAACAATCCTCGCCTCGAGACCAACATCGTTTCGAGTCACAGCCAGACTTCTCAAGTGCATCCCGAAGCAAGTTTCTAGGTGGGTTATGAGTAGTCATTTCAATTCTACAAGAATAAGTATGTAAATGACAACAGTTTAGCATTCTATCATGTCAAATACTTACAAAATAAATGATAAAGTAATACCAATACTCAAAATCTCACAAAATGTATTAGTATGCAAGACCTACTATATTGAAATTAAAGGCAACACCGCATACATTTTCAAACGCCAACATAGTAGTAGTTAACCAACCAATTATGTAAACACGACATAACTTCTGTGTTACTAGCATGCCTGCTGTGATGCTACTCCACGTGTGTATCACCGAGCCCACAACGTTAGTGGAAACTACCGGTTAATTGACCACTAAACTGTAACTTATTACATGGAATGATCATCTCGAAAGCCACAATGTTATGGAAATCACTTCAACATGATCCATTTCATACTCACGATACCGCATAATCGCCATCACGTTGTGCCCAATTATCTTGATAAGTTTCACAACTTTAAAATTGGTTCGACACGAGCGCTTAAATTTTACGCGATTCATATTATTTGATTAATTATTTAACACGTATATACATACTCAAGCACATGCAATATCATAGCAAAACAAATCATATACATTTAGGAGATATATGATATGACCCTAAAGAATAAAAATAATAAACTTATTATAACACTTATCATAATAATCTTTGTGATTCTTCTCACCTTTGAAACTTCCAGTCGACACGGCTAACACCACCTTCAACGCCTCCATGGTTGTACATGAGAGATTTAATAACCCATCTAAAGACAAAGACGCAATGGTAAAATAAAATAAATAAAATAAAACGACTAAATAGGCTCAGATAAACTGTCATGCATCAGATTTCCAAAAAATACAACTAGGTCATATCAATATATCCCCTTTCCATTCAATTTACAATATATAATATAATTGAAACACATCAACTATGTATTTAATATATATTAAATGGTACGGATTAAAGACTCATTAAAGTCAAGTATAAATTTAATGCTATTATATGGAAATAAATACGTACTAGTCAATACATAATAACGACGCATTTCATCACGTAATAAATACGCAATTATATATAATAAAATACAATAAACATTTAATTATATGTTAGATAACCACTCTCAATCAATTCAATTTCAAATAAATAATTTATCGACAATCATATGTATACTTTCCATTTTCTATTATACAAATCAAAATCAATCACATTAAATATATAAGTTAAAATGATAGAAATTAAATCAAAAAAAGTAATCTCATAATTGTATCCATGAAATATGTATGATTAAAATATATTAATTAACATATATTTTGTGTCCAATAGTTATTACAATAACTATTTCATATATACAATAAAACAATTATTACAATAATCATTTCAAATAATTTAACTAGAAATTGTTACTATGATTATATCCTCAAATAAATACATTTATAAAGGATAAATAATGAAAGGGATTATTGAATTAAACTTATTATCATTAAAATTGATAATTACAATTATCATAATAATAAAATGATAATAATACACAAAAACCCGAAATTAATATTTTTTAATCAACGATTGTGTGGTTTTGTAACAAAATCCGGCGAAGAACGCCGGGATGACGGCCTGCCGCCCCACATAGCGCACGCTGGGGCTGACCACCGGCTGCCCGCCCGCCAGACGGTTCAACGGTGGCCGAACGCCCCGTTGCCACCTAACGCGCCTCGGGAGGCCGCTGCAGTACGCTGATCCATTTCATAAAAAATTTTGTTTTTCGATTTAATTCAAATGTTTGGAAAAAACCGATTTGAAGGCCTTAAACACATTCAAAAATTCTGAAATATTTACCAAACATTCCACACAATTTTCTTCAACTTTCCAATTGGAATTTTGTAAAAATCATTTACCAAAAATTAATTATACAATAAACATTCCAGAAATCACAAAATTATTTTGGATATTTAAGCAATCCAAAAAAATTATGAAATTTGTCGTGAGATAGTTTTGGTCCTCCTGAATACGTAAAAATCAGAAATTTCAGAACATTTTAACACCACAACTAATAAAACATTTAGATTTTAATCAAACATGTTTTACAACTTCTTCAATTCATGAAACACAAATCTAAATTCAAATAATCAAAATTAGTAATATGTTGAACTTGAAAATTGTATGTCAGTTTATTCGTTAATCAATTTTTCATAGCATATATTCAAGGCCAAGAATATATAATATGAAATGATATAAAATGTGTTTATATAACAAATTATATACAAATGTAACGAAATTATAGAACTTAAACATGCTCATGATGCCAATCATAGGAAAAGCCATTTAAACTAATTCATAATAAAGTATGAACAAAGACCAATTGTAAAACAATCATTTAAACATATATAATAATAAATCTACATGAGAACACGAAAGGCATTACACTAGAGATGTTGGCAACTTTCTTCCTCACAAATATCTCCATAAAATCCTCAAAGACCTCAAGTGAAATGTTCCATTTTAGTCCCAAGAGCGCCGAGTCACGCGACGTGACTTCATAATCTACGAAATAACTGAGCAAAAAAAATTTTACCTAAAACCCAAAGAGAGGGAGGGCGGCTGAATATATATAGAAATGAAAAATTAAGTTTTACTTCATCTTTTTCTCTTATAAGTATCCCTTTTTGTTTCGGGTCAAATCGCCGACTGCTTGATAAGAATAGCTAACTCGTTGCTCTAAATTAACTTACTACAAACGAGTAAGTAACTTAACGAGTTACTAATAAGCTTTCCTCGTTAATTGATTCGGGTTTTGTCCACTTTGTATTTTACATTATCAATGTAAAACTCTCGATCGGTATCTCGCTGATTTCCCAACAAACTCCCAATTTAACAATTCCCATTTAATCCCATACACGGAATATGTCCTCAACGCCATTGTACGCATGGACCTTTGAGCTCGTGATAATATGAAACAATCTATGCCTAAGCGATTAAATTGTATTATATATATATCGATTGTATGGAACCGGAATAGCCCTAAAATACTTTCAGTATAAAATCGATATACCGAGATCATATTTGACGAGTAGTAATTTATGTCGTTTTAAAATGTTATATTTGGATTCGTTTCACAAGGATTTAAAGCGCAAAAGTGAGATATAACACCGCCACCAAACGGGTCTTAAACCATCATAATATATTCCACTATCACCACTATTTTCATCCTTATCAAATTATTTCATCATTATCACAAACAATCTCATTCTTTTCTCCTGCTATGGCCGAACCTACCCATCCCCTTTCCCTTTGATTTTTCATTTTCTTGGTAAAATCTTGTGGAATCTAGCTCATAATCTTGTTCCCATCTCTGTTCATCAAAGGTATGATTTTTAATCTTCAAATCTCATCATTTGGTAAAGTTGACTATTTTGTAAGTTTGACTTTGCTGACTTGGAGCTAAGACTTTATAATGGTAAGTAAGCATCATCTAGGCTTAGACTATGTTAGGAGTTGTTAGCTGGGATTTTCTTTTGTTGTATTACGGTGGATGTCGGTGGTTGACTTTGTTGACTTTTTTCCCAAATCAATTAAGAAAAGTTTGCAATATGATTTTATTGATCTTTAGTATAGTTATTTTAAAGTATGTTGATTTTGATGCTGACTAAAGAGATTATGTCGAGGTAGTTTGTAAAAAGTTTGAGTAGTAGTTGGTTGAATTGTACTTAAGGTCATATAATTGTGTAATTAATTAGAGAATCGATCATTGGATTGATTGAAAGATTTGATTAGAAAGTTATCATTGGGTAACGGGGCGATGTAAAATAGAGAATCGAAATGGTTGAAGTTTGGTTATTTTATTTGCCTGCTAAACGCGGATAATAATTCTTCACCAGAACCTGCTGGTAACTAACATATTGTTAAGGCTCTGGATAGTTAAAACTTAAATGTAATAAGTGGTTAAAATTGTAGTAAGTATTAATTGTAAATTTTGGGTATTGTGCGATTTAGGCGCGGATCGTGGTGCAGACACGTGATCTATAGCGAAAGGATATTACGTCATATTGCGAGTATTTATCAACACAACTCAACTCAACGCAACCTCAACTCAATCAACGTAACCTCACCAACTTGAGAAACCATTTCAACAACTGGGCGCGCTCATAATCAACCTCAACCTCGAGGGAGAAACTTATGCCCACATAAGCAAACATCACACTCGTGAACGAGGCACGGCTAAAAATATATCACACTCATACCGGCAATGAGGCAACATCGATAATACAACTCAACGTGACGCCAACAACCAAAGATACAACCTATAAACAATATACTGCAACGGAGTACGAGGCAAATACACTACACTCATACCGAAGATATGCAATTACCGGATAATGCAACTCAACATACGCCAAAAACCCATAAACAACCTATCCAATATCAACCCAACTAAAAACATCATAAATTTGGGGATCAAACAAAATTGAAATCAACTCATCCTAACTCGACTAATCTAACCTCAAACGCCTATAAGTCCCACAAACACTACACACCAACAAATCAACACAAAAAATAGATAAACACGCCACAATTATCATTAAATTCAACACATTTATTTAGAAAGGAATAATTTACACCCGCTAAATAAATACGCGACCTCTGCCTAAAGAATATGAAACACCCTATCTAATTAATCCAGTGTCAAGCCTATGCTCCAATCTCTAATCACAAACCGAAAATTACAATTGTTTACTACAATCTTAACCCCATATTAGTGTTCACTTAACAATTCCATTTGTGAGGTTTAGGATAACCACTAACTTAAAAGTTTTAACTATCCAACTTTTTAACAAAATTTTATGTAACGACTGCCTGTGTCGTAGCCGCCCCGAGGCGGTAGTCATTATAATCCTAACACCGTAATCACCAACCGATGGATCTAATTCGCTTTAAAACTACTCGCTTTCTTCAAAAATATGATTACATATAATATTACCAAATAATCACAGCTTTTAAAAATTTACAATCCATCGTGTGATATCTAACCAACCAACTCCATATATATACAACATATTCAAATAAACATCGCCGGAAAGGCTACAAAAGAGTAGTAAGTATCAGACTGCATCACAAATTACAATCACGACAAGCGCTAAAGCTTCAAAAAGAAAATACAACAATCAAAAACAATGGGACAACACATCAAAATCTGCATCTATATGATCTTCTCAACCATGCCTACCCAGCCACTTGAACAAAACTCTCAAATTGCTCAACTGCCAACTCGCACAAATGAAATGCCGCCTAACGCGAAAAATGGCGTAGTCGCTAAAGTTTCAGTGAAACTTAACACAGTGAACTTTACCATACGGAACGAGTCAATCAATATAATAGTCAAATATGAATAAAATACATATATCCAGACTACCTAAAAAATACAACATAATTCATAGAAATCTCATATATAATAAGCAGTTCTAAAGGCACATAATTTCGAAAGAATCAATGGGACTAACAACGATTAAAACTTTAGTCATCAAACTCTATCTCTCATATCTCACCAAGATACCAACTCTAATCGCCGCATATGCTCAACTGGCCTATCTCAGAACGGACTAATCAATAATCACCCCGACTTATAACAAAGAGGCGCCAAAACCGCACTTATATTAATAAAAGTACGAGGCACAATCGCACTCTATACACAAAGTATAAGGCACATCGCACTACACTAAGTACAAGGCACACCTTCATTTATACACCAAGTAGGCACAAATGCTCTTATACACTAAGTATAAGGCACACTTAGCCCTATACACTAAGTATAAGGCACACCGCACTTATACACTGGGCAAGTAATAATGTGTGGTCACTTATACGCTATATAAGTACATATCGTCGTATCCCTGCAAGAAGTGAGAGTTACCTAACCCCTAATCATCCCAACATAGTCACATCCCTCTCGATACTCAAGTCACCTCAAGTCATAGATAACTCTAACAATTACCTCCTCAATAACCCTGCCTACTCTACTCCCCAAACACACATCCAAGCACTACGCCTAAAACATCTCGACAATCAGAAGTCAAACATAATCGCCATGCCACGTAAATCATAAGTGCCTACAAGTGCCACAAATCTAAATATAAGTCAAGTCTGCTTAGTTACTCGCTAAATCTTCAACGCCACCGAATATCATCACATAATCATATCATGGCTCACACAAATGAATCGCCACATAATTATACAAAAATTACCTCACGTAGTCATAACATTGGCCAACATGTTCACACAATTCTAAAATGAATACGTGAAAAGAACACCCTCAGATAAAGATCACCTCTCCGTCAGCTACCACAAAACCTCCGGGGCGAACATAATCGCCATGAATCGGCTCTTTCCAAGATCAATGTCTAAACAAACACCTGTAAAGGGCACCACCTACTACTGCACGTATTCTGTAAGATACATAACCAACTCTAGTGGGAACTATCTCTCTAAAACAGCCTAACAAGACTCGATAAACTATTTTAATTATAATCCCATCTGACACAAACCCACCAGCCCCCGCTTATAATTCCATCTTATTACTTAATCATTACAAATCAATTTTATAATTCATTTTAGTTAATCAAATAGGTCCATAATTAACAACCTATACTCCGAAATATCAATTATAACTCAACTTGAATTAACACTTTTTTAACCTAACTCAGATTTAATCAATTTTAAATCAAATTAACTTATCACACACTATAATAAGGTCCCAACATATCCCCAACATTTAAAAGTTTTGAAAACATCAAACCTGCAATTCAACCGAAAACCTAAAAAGTCAATCTATAACATCCTCAAACTAATTTAAATCATGAATTAATCACTTATATACATCACGTAACCTTACAACCAACCAAGATTCATCATAAAATTGAATTACGGAAAGTCAACTAGCGGAAGCCAAACCAAGAAATATCTCTCTCGAAGACTTGAACTTGTTACCTTAACTCTAAGAGAACGACAGGAGAACGATATTCTACAAACGACTAGCCAAAATGGCTAACTCAGAGAAATGGAAGAAAATTCAAGCGGGGAAGTGAAGCGGAAATTTCGCCACCAAGTAGAGAAGCAGGAACGGTATTTACGCTGCTTTCAGGATAACGCGAGGATAGTAATAAGAGATATTTAAAAAGTCGAGTCCTGCTCTGGCTTTGGGCACTTTCTCCGTTTCCGTATTTAAATCTCAACGAACCCGATTCCAAAGATAAAATTCCATAGCAAAACTACTAAATTATAAATGCAGCCTCAAAAAATTTTACCAAATAATATTATCATCGAAATTTATACTATCCCCTAAGTCCCAATCACGACCGAAAATTAAATTTTTTTTTTTCGTAACGGGTTATTACATTTAGTTACCAATCCTAACAACTCGGGTGGAAAGACACACGCCGCTTAACCGACTAAAAATCTTAAATTTCTACCACTCGAACACTAACTATAATCGGCCCCTCCCATACCCCTCAACACTAACACTTTAAACAATTTCAATCAATCCAAAATCAATTTTCCTAACTACTTTAATGATTTCTAACAACCTTTAATTCTAAAACCCAATTACTACTCAATTTCACAACCTAACTCAACATACTCTCTTCCAACAACATAAAACATCAAACTTACTCCAAAACAACTATATTAAGGTTCAATAACATCATACAATTAAAGGATTTGTGTAAAATATCACCAAAATCAACTCTCATAATCTTGTGAAAATTCCAAAAAATTCTAAGCTTTCATACCTTAAAAGTTAAGGTAGAAAGAGGACGAAAGTTTTAATTCAACCAACTTTTTGTATCTCGTGACACAAAGCGAAAGAGAAGAAAACGGAGAAAGAATTTTTTTTCTTCAACGGGGGTCTCGCCAAACAAGTGGGAAGCTGGGGCAGAAGCTCATGGGCAATGGATAACGACGAGTTAGATATAATAACTCACAAAGTATTCAAGGAACTTTAGATAAAGATATAAATAATTTCAGCGATATTATTTCTCAGAAATTATTTGAGCTCTAATTACATTTATAATTTAGTAGTAATAGTCGTGTAATAACTGAAAGAGCTGACGTTAAGTCAAGCTCGATAACCTCGAATCGCCAAGGATTTCTAGCAATACCAAACTCCCCAGCAAGGGTTTTTCATGACTTAAGACTTAAGTCATCTTTCAACCTTATCATCGAAGCAAAAATATCACAAATATCTTCCCCATTTCTTCTCGCTGGCCGAGAGTTCCATGGGATGTCCCAAAGAAATTTTTCTTCCTACTTCCTTCACTTACGCATATGCAGGACGCCGAGTCAAGTTTGTTACAAGCTTCCTAACATCTTTCCCCATGATTTCGAGGTAAGAAAATAGCGTTGGTTGATTTTGAGGGTTGACTTTTTGGTTGACTTTTTTAAATAATTCAATTACATGACTTAGTTTCGTTATGTAGGCCATTATGTATATAAGCCATTTAATTCATGACTTCAGGTCGTTGGTGACGCATATCAGCCGACTTTTCTAGGTTTCAGCTTACCTTTTGGGTTGAAGGCTTTATAAGACTTTAAATGTGTAAAGGGAGTTTAATTTAATCCTTATGGTAGTTATGTTTCATGTTTAAAATGGTACTAAAATTAATTGTTTTAGTAGTCAAAAGTGTTATTTTTGAGTTGAGTTATAATCTATTTTGAGTATAGGTTGTTAATTGCGGACTTGATAGTTAATTAGAATGGACTTATAAGCCATTTGAAATGCTGAAACAATAAGGTGGAATCTTGGAAGGAGATCGATCAATATCCCACGGATTACGAACGATTTATCCGGCCATTTGCACCGCTTAAAATACTCACTAAGAGTTGGTAGCGTATTCTAGAAACGCAGTGGGATCGTACTAGGTTTTGATTGAATTTTCCTCAGTATTTTTGTTGTGTGTCGACGCGTGTGTGTGGAAGCCACGTGATCAGATTCACTATTGCCTGGTAATGCAACAGGCAGACTTATCTCACCTGCAAGCTACGTTACGCCCTTACCTAAATCAGAACATGTTAATGTGTACCATTACGGAGAACTAATGCATATGTCATTGTGTTATGATTACGTGAGAACGATATACATGGTAATCAGTTGTACGACATGCGTGATCCATTTGAAAATGGCTTATACGACATGTGATTATATCAGGTGACGCCAAGTTAGTGCTTCAAGGTAAGTAATAGCTTCTGAACTCCCAACTTATATTTCATTTCCGTGGGTCTTGCTCAAGAACCGTTGTATTTCTCGTGACTCATGCACTTATGTATTTCAGGCCTTTGTCTACGTCGAGTTTGGATTTACGTATCATAGAGTTTTAATTACAAGGCTGATATCATTGGGGAGCAGAGTAGTTGGTTATCGAGAGGCGCCGTTAGAGTTATATGACTTCAGGCACTCGCATCGATTTGACCCTATGGATACGCCATTGCCTTATACGCGGTATAAGAAATGCATGACTCTTTAATCACTTTACTGTTTCCAAGGGCCCTATACTACGGTATATATTTGGCGGTTCAGCCTTATACTACGGTATAAGAGCGGTATGAGTTCTTATGATCACTTTGTCAGGCGTGATTGTCATGCCAGCGCTAAGCACTCATGGGTATAGTCGCTATGTCAAATTTTATACTCTTCGTATATGAGCGGTGTTTGATAATGGGGTTGATCCATTCCCTGTAGACTCGAATAGTATACGCATTGTAGGTTGGTATATTTGTGTGGAGATAATGGTGACATATAGCCACTACTTGTAGCTATACTGATGCCAGTCTCCGTGATTTCATTTAAATATCAGGTGTTTATCGGTACTTTATTTATATTCCTTGACACGTTACGCTCGGCATCTTCTCAACCTTATTGTATGACTTTATAAGGTAGTCCCGGATATATATATATATATATGCCACGCAATTTACTCATATCAGCTATTATAATATTCTCTGCCTGCTCGCATGGTGTTTCACACCCCCGCGAAGTGTTCACTGCCGCCATAACTCTTCGCTACGGGCGGCATTTCATACATTGTACCGACAGCGCGGGGCCAACCAAGAGGTCAAGTTAAGAGTTTTGTTCCGAGTGGCTAGTGAGCATCGGGCGTGCAGGATCCTCTACAGCTCGATTGACGCGCCATCAATCGTTATCAAGTTGTACTTATTTTGAAACTTTAAATTTCATTTAGCTACTATTTCAGATTCGAGTACAATACTATTTTTATACTCTCAATGCAGATATCAGTTTTTGGGATATGCTTTTGTATATAAGTATGGCGTCAGTTGGTTAGATATCACCCGACGTATTTATAAAATTTTAAAATCATATTATTTTGAGAATATGAATGGTACCCAAATTGGACAAACGAGTGTTTAAAACCCAGTCATCTATCGCCAGGACTCAGTGTTCTGGATTATAATGATTCCTAATTCCCTCGTATGGCCACTGGGCGGGTTTGCCGCCACTTTGCATCGTGTTTTGGTGCTGGACATTTCGTTATTTGGGTGGCCGACTTGTTTTTCTTTCTAGCCTTTGAGCGTGTCTTTTGTTAAAAAACCCAGTCTTTTTCTTTGCTGGCGAGATCAGCCGAGGACGCCACCCAGAGTTCTGTGGGTAGAGCTATGGGCTGCCCGTATGAGTCCGAATGGGTAGTGGTATACCACATTGCAAGACATGACTAAAGCAGGTCCAAGTGCATTCTTCTCGCACAAGCCAGAGGAGGTAAAATTCTAGAGAGTGTAAATGCTCGTGCATGAGCAAAGCAGGAGGTCGACCTCCTGCAGTAAGTTTGCTTGGACTGTTTTGCAGGAGAGATCCTCCAAGTTTCTGGATTCGCTGCAGCTATGCCATTGAAGTTCATCCGGGTTACGAAGTCCATTTTTGAGCCGATGGGGATTGTGGGGGCGTATGAGAGTACTTTATATTTATAGACTTCACGCACTCATGGAGTAACCTGAACATGGCCCCTGATCATGGTATGAGATCTGCAATGACCACGGAAATTTTCCCAAAGAATTATCGCTGAGCACCATGGCGGCTTTGGGAGAGAGAGAGTTTGATTTCACACGAAAGGGTTCGAGGTCGCCGGGAGGAGTAATGGTGAGACGCCCTGTTGATATGCGCCGACTACTTCATGTTTATCCGCAGAGCAAGAGATCTACCAGTGATTTGGGTTTGACGCATACGTCAAATGTATTTCACCGATGGTTTTTACTAGTTTCATGTTGTGAGTAAGATGAAATGGAGTTAGGTTTGAGGCGAAGGATCATGAGTGAAATGAATTCGAGACTTTCAGCCTCGGCAGCTTACTGGGCCTTGTAGTTCTGGGGAGGGTGACTGACCACAGAGTCGCCCCGGGCAGAGTTATTTCAAGTTCTGCTAGTCAGCTCGAAAGTTATTCTCACCACCGCCCATCTCTGCACGTGGCGCTCAGCGAGATCCTCGGCGGGTTTCGTAGTGGTTTTTCTGGGGTTCAGTGGTCAGACGCTTGTTACCGCTCATGCTTATCGGCACAAGTTAGCAGACGCCCACTTTCGTAGCAGGTGAGGGCGCTAGCACCAAAGACTGGCCTGTAGGCATATCGTGTGAATCTGGTGGTTTATCTGAGGCCGGAGGCCGAGGATAATGGAAATGAGGACCTCGGGGATGAAGTGCTGTTTCCGTAGCTGAGGCTTCTGGCCGAAATAGATTCGGTGCCATTACCTATCGTGAGGCACAGGATAATTTTAAAGGCGAGACAGTACATTTATTCTTGGGCAGTGATATTTGAAGCTGGGGGTGTTGCTTGATTCTGGGCTACACATTCTTTGTTTCTCGTAGTTTTAGTTCCTCGCATTATCTCAGACAAGTCATAAGTGGCTCTCTCGGCCTGTTCTGCACTGAGATTATGACACCGCAGGGAGGTCGGCTCGTGGCTTAATTCTGCATTTCTTGCAGACTGCCCTTGACAAGTAGTCATTGTTGTCTGGGTTTCATTTTACTTTCCTATCAACTTTGAGTTTGATCTTATCTGCATGGATTGCCAGAAAACATCAGTTTCGTTATTGATCAAGCAATTTAAGGAGATTTCAAGGGTTCTGAGAGACCGTGATATCCGATTTGTAGGCATGCAAAAATTTTGCCTTCGAAGCCAGGCAGTACTGTGGCTGAGGTCATCTCGTAAAAGGCGATTGCCTTGGGAAGTTACTTGATTTGAATGGTACAGGCGTATTGTATTGCTGGTTGCGATAGTTCAAGGATGTTTTTCCGAGGACTTCACGATTGCCGCCAGAGAGGAGATCGAATTTGCTATTGAGGTTATTCTGCACGGCACCACAATTTCTTTCTCTCCACCAGACTGACACCCAGCCGAAGTTACATGAATCAAGGGACTACATGTGAGCTTGCTGGAGCAAGACCGATCGAGCCAGATTCCTGTGCACCAGCTTTGTTTTGTGAAAAAGAAGGCTGTCTCAATAGAGATTTTATTGACTATAGACAATTGGAATAATTATTAAGAACCGGCATTCATCAGCCTTGGACCTACTTACTGATCACCAAATGAAAGATGCCAAGTGTGTTCTCGAAGATCATTTCATGTCCGTTATCATCAACTGAGGATCAAAAGTGAGATATTCTCAAATCGGCTTTTCCGATCTCTAAGTATGGACATTATATTATAAAGGGATATTTGGATTGACGTAATGCAACGGGCGGCCTTTTATGGATTTTAATGAACCGCCGGAGATGGACGTAGTTTCAGGCGGTATTCATCACGATATTCCTGACATTCCGTAGGGGGAGCGAGGAACAGGCATTTCGGCAGATTATGTTGAGGACCTCGAGACAACACCAGCCAGGTTGCTTTCAACGTGAGTTCTGGTTGGCGAAAGTGCAATTCCTGGGTCATGTTATTTCTGGCGAGGGTATTTGTGGTCGATCCACGCAGCGGAGGCCGTGGAACACCGGGGGAGTCATTCCCACGAGTGTGACTAAGTGCCAGAGTTTCGGGGTTACCGGGTTACATGTGTACATTCATCAAGGACTTTTGTTTAATTGCGACGCCATTGACCAAAGCTGACCGTAGTGGGTTCCATTCATTCGGGGACGACGATCAGGAGAATCAAGCTTCAGTATTAGTGGGAAATCGACTCACGGCTCCAAAGGCCATGACACCGCCTCGCCCGGTGGCTACGTGATTTATATAATGACGTCAGATCGGGGAATCAAAAGTGCTCGATGCATTAGAAGCGTGATCGCTTATGCTTCACCTATTAATCGAGGAATCATAAGAAGAACTATCCAACCCATTTAGATTCTGCTACCGCTTATAGTCTTGGCATTAAATTGTGGAGACATTATACTTTAGGGGTTAAATGCTAGATTTTTACCACTATAAGAGTTTTGGCTTACCTTCCACAGAGATTTGAATTTGAGGCGCAGTGAGGCGGATGGAGTTCATCGGGTGATTACGACTACTATTGAAAGTACCATCCGTGGAAGCGCAAATATAAGTACTGATGACCGAAGTAGGAAAGGGAAAAATCAAAGGACCCTGCAGGTAGATTTAAATAGCCGGGAGTCGATTTTGACGCCGGTAGCGACGGGAGATTTTTCGCCCATACGGTGGAGTTCCCGACTAGCGCCAGGGTCAATCTTAGAATTTCGCCAGTCGGTATTTATGGACCGCAGTTATCAAGTAGGATACGAAATGGGTCCGACCAAATTTCCTTTTACGCCGATTTGTTTGAGTTAGATTGCTTTTATTTTATACGATGTTTTGATTTCGTATGTATAAATATATTTTCTTTCTTGGTTGTTGTGTTGTTCCCTCGAGGTCAAATTTTATTAGGGCAGGACAGAATAACCTGCTATAAAAAATAAAAAAATTTCGCTCGCAAGGGACCCGAGACAAGATAAATAATTTCGATGATAATATTATTTCAGAATTATTTGAGCCGAATTACATTTATAATTTAGTAGTAATATCCGGGGACAATTCAGCAGCTCGATCGTTAAGTTTGATAACTCGATTCGCATTTATTGGCACAACTCCTTCATATGGGGTTTTTCTCATGACTTAAGACTTAAGTCATCTTCAACCTTCTCATCACAAAATATCACAAATACTGGTCTCATTTCTTCCTTGTCAGTTTGTAGTTCCATGGGCCCAAGCAAATGTTTCTTCCATTTCTTCACTTCTTTGTTGCATATAAAAGATCCCCAGTTGTTTGTTAAGTGCTTCCCCAACATCTTCCCTACGATTTTCAGGTAAGAAAATACCGCTTTTGCTGATTGAGGGTTGACTTTTGCTGACTTTACATAATTCAATTTTATGATGGATCTTAGTTTGTTATGGAGGCCATGTATATAAGCGACGAATCTACGACTTCGGTGTCGCTTGAGGATGTTACGGTCGAGTCAATTTTCTAGTTTCGCTGACTTTTGGGTTGATATTTTTATAAGACTTTAAATGTGTAGGAGTTTAATTGGACCCATGGTAGTTGTTGGCATGTTAAATGGTGATTTAAAATTAAAGCGCAAGCAGTCAAAAGTGTTATTTTGAGTCGAGTTATAATCGATATTTTGGAGTATGTGTTGTTAATTATGGACTCAGGTTAATTAGAATGACTTATGTTGATTTCAAAATGTTAAAATAATAAGCGGAATTCTAATGGGAGATCGGGATTGGTCATATCCGACGGGATTATTGAATCGTTGTTTTGATCCGCTATTTAGACCGTTTAGGAAATAGTTCCACTAAGAAGGGTAGCTGTCTTCTAACTATGATTGTAGTAGGTTTTGATTATACTTGTAATAACCCCATACGAAAAAAAAAAAAAAAAAAAAAAATTTTCGGTCGAAGGCTGACCGAATAAGAGCAATTTTTTTTTCGACGATGATATTTCGTAAAAAATTTTGAGCCGAATTTCATTTATAATTTAGTAGCTGCGGCGCCATGGAAGAATTTTATTCAAATCGGGTTCGTGGAGATTTAAAGCATTTGATGTCGAGAATTAACCGAAACCGAACGGACTCGTAGTTTTTTTTTAAAATATCTATTCATACATATCCTCCACATCATCAAACACTTCACCATCTCATTTTTGTTCCACGGCCGAGATATACCATCTCCCCCTGAACAATTTTTTCCATTTCTCTTCAATCGTCGCCAAACTCAAAACCGCTTCAGGGAATATTGTTCTCTTCATCATTCTCTTCTCGAAAGTTAGCAAAGAAATTTCAAGTCTTTCGAGATATTTCTTGGGTTTCAGATAGTTAACCTTTGGTTGACTTTTACATAATTGAATTTTATGATGAATCTTAGTCAAGGCGGGTTATATGATGATATAAGCTCGACGAATTCACGATTTAGAGGTCGCTTGAGATGTTATGGTCGTAGTTGACTTTTCTAGGTTTTATGACTTTTCGAGGCGATATTTTTATAAGACTTAAATGTGTAAGTTTAATTGGGACCTTATTATAGTTATTGTATGTTAAATCGGTGATTTAAAAATCTATTAAAGCGCAAAGAAAGAAAAGTAATATTTCTTCGAAGTCGAGATATAATTGATATTTGAGTATGTGATTGTTAATTGTGGACCCGCCGATTAACTAGAATGACATATAAGTTAATTCTATGCATTTATAAAGCGATAAGATGGAATTTTAGCGCGATCGATTTTGGGTTGTGTCCATGATTTTATAATTGATAGTTTACTACCACAAGACCGCTAAATCGCTCCGACAGCGCTGGTAATGTTTATTCTAGAACGTAATTTTGGTATTAGTTCCCGAGTATACTTTCTGGCGTTTTAGGCTCTACCGCGGAAGGGGTAATGCCTGCGGATCGCTCTTCGTGAGGACTTTGTGATAAATGCAAGAAAGTGCAGTACTTATCTCACGCAGTATTGGCTACCTTATGTACTTTTTTAAATGGTGTACCCGCCCTTGTATAAGCAATACGTAACTGAACGAAGGCTTGAG